>CAKAOH010024532.1:0-65233 GCA_916701665.1 Sebastiscus tertius | reverse complement strand
TCTGTCACAGTTGTTGCTTTTAAAATGAGCAATAATTAAACCTCTCACCAGATCAATCTTGCTGCGTTTCCACAGTGTAACAATGTCAGCGTGCTGCTTGAACATGCCCTTCAGATTTACAAAGACAATGGCTGCAAGGACAGCCTAAAACAAGCACAACCAAGTATGAATGTGATTAATCAGATGTGAACACAGGAGTGTGAAGAGTGTAGAGATGAGTGGTATAGAGCAACAGAACCTTTGGCAGCTCCTGGAACAGGGATCCAAGTTTCAGTATAGTCACCAGCACGATTAGAGCTGAGGCCACTCCAGCCATCTGCAACGACACAGAGGCTGTTTCTGGTTGTTTTCTGTTTCTGTCTGTTTCTATGTTGATATATTTGTGTTCAACAGGCATGTTCAAATATTTGTTTGTTCAGCATAAATGGATTAAGTCCATTGGTGGAGAATAGCTGGAATTGATCTTTATTGTCACAAGTAAATAAGTAAAAACAACAAATAGCAGAAGCAGAATATATATCAAGACAAGCGATAAAAAAAATAAAAAAACAGCACATATTTCCAAAATTTAGAGGTACTCTATCAACTATTAAGTCCAGTTTCCAAAAATTAATTAATTTGGTAAATATTGTTTGGATAAATTATAAAAACATCTCTGTGTACGTCCGTGCTCAACGTTCAGGTATATTACTATAAGCTTCAGAAACAGGCAGGTTTACTGGTCTCTCTGGAGAGAAAAGACCATTGAAGTCCATTTCATGTTTTATTACTCGTTATATGATGATTTAATTTAACTCTTTTCAATAAAATGTCTCTAAGTCCTGATGAGTTCTTCTAGGTGAATGATTATTAAAAACCTGAGCTGTGTTTTAGAAAGAAGACCTTTTGTGTGGCTGATTTTTTTTTGTAGAACATGGGTTTGTTTGTTTGTTTGCAATGTAATGTAAGAAGTTATGTTCATGTCTGACAAATGTTTCACCGCCATAACTGATTTTTTTTTTCTCTTTTAAGTCCATTTGGGCTGGGCACTAGGGCTGAACAATATTGAAAAAAAAAATCTAATTGCGATTATTTTGACTGATATTGCAATTGCAATATGATTTGCGATATTAGAGGGAATGATAATTTTAACATCATTATTCTCATTTCATTGACAGACATATTAAAATCCTTATGGTGGGATTTTTGCAGGGATCTGTGCCAAACAAAGGTCTTTTCTTAAGTCTGTAGAATATGATGTATAGGCCAGGACATCCCTGCAGCACCACAATATTTAATTTAAAATGGTATTTTGACACACATTTAGCCTTTAACAGTTATCATGGCTCCTGTAATTTGAAAATTGGATTAGGCCATATTGCGATTTTGATCAAATTTGGATTACTTGTGCATCCCTACTGTGCACTTTTATGTGCATGACACACTAACTAACCAACAAAACTAACTAAATGTATGTTGCTGAACAATACATGTTTGATGCCAAAAAGTATAGTACATGTTTTAGTGCTATCAGTTTTGAATTTCCACATGGTTCTTTTAAACATAATATGGTATTTTATTCAACATCATTTCCTTTTTAGCCTACCTCAATCATCCTTAAATAGGTCATGTATTGTATAACCACTGCATGCTGCATGTTCACAGTACTTGTGAGGTCATGCTGATGTAATGTTGTTAGTTCTGTTGCTCACTCACTTGTGTTTTTCCTCCGGTGGTCTCTTGGATGAGACTTCGAGACATGGAGGCGCAGACAGAGAAGCACTGGAAGAAGCCTCCCACTGCGTTACTTAGACCCAGCGCCACCAGCTCCTGCAGCGGGGTGAGGACAGAGACACAAGAAGGAGTTTTAATGATTTTGAATGAATTGAATTAAACAGGTTTTTGGACGAGAGGTGTGTTTTACCTGGTTACTGTCCACCTTGTATCCATGTTTCAGAGCAAATGTTTTGCCAAGTGAAACAGATATGGCATATCCAACCATGGCCAATGCAAACGCATCACCAATAACTTCTGCAAAAAGACTCACATCTGGTACACTGGGAGAGCTTAGACTGGTGAGACAGGGAGAGGAAAAGGAAATGAGTTAGTGCTAAACAAGCTGGGAATATGATTCAACAAATACTTACAGCAGTAAAGCCAAATGCTTACCCACTAGGAATTTCTCCAACAACTGAAATAGTGTAGTTGCTGTTCAAGTGGGTAAAGGCTGATATCAGTGTTCCTGCCACGATCTAAAGGCATCACAGAAAGCATACAGATCATGAACACAAACACACAACCAAGCCGAATTTCACAACACATTTCAAAACATTCAATCATTAAAAATGTTGTAAATCATATGCTAGATGTGAACCTAATTATTAGCCATAAATATCTTATTTTTGCTGTGAACTGCACAAATGCAGAGGCCCGGGCACTACTGCTGATTCAGCTGCTTGGCTCCACTGTGTCTGTGCTTTTTCAGTGCTGCAACATCAGCAGCAGCAGCACAGAGCACAGAGGTGATAATATAAAGAGTGTGTCCTCTTATCAACTGACTGTGATGAGCTCCACTGGGATCGGCACCGGCAGCTTTGGACTGAGAAAAGAGTTGAGCTCCTTGGCTGCAATTAGAAACACCATTGACACAGCGCTGACCACCAGAGTGGGGAGATGAGTGTGTGGCAGCAAGGAGCAAACATCCTTCAGAGTCTGAGAATGGAGAGAGGAAAAGCAGGAGGTGGTTATGACTCACTACTGTACACATTAAAACACATGCCTAGCTGTACGCACCTAATGGTTTTGTCATTTTAAGTCAGAATTAAAGTATAAAATGATATTTCCACCTTGTTAGCTTATTCTCCAATCTATAATATACACTTAAGTTACAATAAATACAGCATTTAGATTGTCTTATATGTTTTCATCAAAAGTCCAATGTCCTATTGGTTTACTGATATGTCCTACCTCAACAATGTCCTGTTTCAAGCCTGAAATACATTACATCAGGAGAATCTCAGCACTCATCTCAGCATTCAGTGTCTGGGTGCACAAGGACCTCAAAACGGTCTAATGAAGAATGTATCCAGGAAAGCGAGGCTTGCTCATCATTCATCTAATTAATTAGAATGCTCGTTGTTTGTTTGTTGTTTTGTGTGTAATTATATATTTATATACAACATAGTAAAGTCGTTAAGATCAAACCAGATGAAAACATTTTTGGAAATTGCCATCATGTATTTTGGGTTATTGCTCAAGCAAAGTAATCCGGATTGGGGACGCACAAAAAGTCTGTACAATGGGATAGATAGACAGACAGACAGACAGACAGACAGACAATCTATCTCAAGAGACGTCCTGGTTAAATAAAGTTTAAATGAAAATTAGGAGGAGCTCTTTTGTGAGTGTTACTTCTGTCATTATCAGTGTCAAACTGTGCTGTAACAGATAATGCAGTCAGATCAGTGCTGCTGTATCAACAAAAACACAGCAATCGGAACCAAAATACTTGACAGTACTCACATACACCAGTGACAAGGGTCCACTAAACCGTGTTGGTGAAACTCCAAAGATGTACTTGAGTTGTGCCACCACAGCGTGGGCTGCAGCAGCTGTTGTGTAAGCCCGCACCAGAGGTTCAGACAAGTACGTTCCCACAAATCCAAACTTTACCAAACCCAGGGCCACCTACGCAAACAATCATTTATGAATATATGAGTTTGGGCAGATGTAATAATGAAATAAAACCTTATCGTTTCTGTGGGATGTTGTGTTCAGACCTGAATGAGTCCTCCTAGGACTGTAGTGGCAGCTGCCACCTGCACCCTGTATGAGTCCCGGGCAGATATGTCCACCTCTGCAGTGACGTTGGTCCCATTTCTTATGAGGAAATCCGTGTCTGGAGCAAGCCTCTCTGTCACACTACCCACCATGATGCTGAGCACAGTGAATGTACCTGAACACAATGACAGACAGAAACATGTGTTATTACAGAGGTTATAATGGCCACGGTACTAAGCCCGTCACGGAAATTACATCATAAACTTATTGTACGGTATATGGACATGACCTTGATCATTTTTGCTGATCTTGATATTGCCCTTTGTGTTTACACGCGTGTTTGTTTACATAAGAATGTCACCAACATTTTAGCCAACATGATGCCAAAATAAACAGCAAGATTTTCCCAACAATTATAAGACTTGGGCATTGCGCAGATATTTCACTTTTTTCTTAAACAGAGCCCAAGAGTCCGTTTTATTTATTGTTTTGTTTGTGGTATTTTTATTTTATTTGTGATTTTATTTATTTAGGATATTTTATTATTTTTTCACATTTCAATTCCAATGTCTAAATATTCTCAAGAATGAACTGTTCATTGCTCTTTGAAAGGGTGTATATGCATTATTATGCTAATATATTATCATTATATCAGTACAATGGGCAACTCCGGGTCTGAGAAGTGAAGTCAATGCTGAAGTGTCTTAAACTTGCATTCTCTCTAATAGCCAGCAGGGGGCGACTCCTCTGGTTGCTAAAAAAGAAGTCTGATTGTATAGAAGTCTATGAGAAAATGAGCCTTCTTCTCTCTTGATTTATTACCTCAGTAAACATTGTAAACATGAATTTATGGTCTCAATCACTAGTTTCAAGTCTTCTTCAATACAGCATGATGTTCATTTAGTAAATTATGGTCCCATTTAGAGTCACATAGACCATAAAGCAGGGGATGCTTTAGGGTGTGGCTACCTTGTGATTGACATGTCGTTACCACGACGTTGTCAGTCTGGGAGTTGTCTGTGTTTTCGTCTTACAACTTTAACCCTTTCACAGTGTGATTTCAGTTCATGAAAGTTAATTATAACCTTTTTGGTCGTCTAAAAATGTCTTATTCAGTGTTTGGTTCTACTTAGCTCCACCCTTCCGTGTCACTTCTGGTTGCAAATAACCAAGATGGCTACATCCACTACATCCACTACATCCACTTCTTATATACAGTCTATGTATATATGTATATATGTATAGAATATGTATATGTACTGTATATCAGTGGCATAAAATGGTCTAAAAATGTCAATGATATTGTTAATATTTATTATTTCTGGGACAATATATCGTCCAACAAAACTGGTTATTGTGACAGGCCTACACGGTAAATCCCTATCTGTCTACTTACCGATGGAGATATGACGTGATGTTCCAAAAAAGAAGTAGATCAATGCTGGATAGAGGGACGAGTAGAGCCCGAATACAGGAGGTACAGAAGCTAACAATGCATACGCCAAACCTGTGAAAAACAGAAGTCTTGTTACACCTGTCCCAGTTTACTAATTCATATTTTTATAAACTATTTTTACTGCAGTAATACTGGCAAATGAAATATTCTCCAGAGATACAAAGTATTTGTACAAAATATTGCTTGTATAGGACAAAAAGAGTATGGAATATAGCCAAAATCATACATTAGGTTTTTGTCATATACCCTCAAGTCATGAAATTCCCTCAACATATGATGACTATGAGCTTTTTTTCTGCAGTATTGTTGATATTTTACTCGATCATGATGGACTATTGTCACACCTTGTGGTAGGTGCATTATGCCCACACTGATGCCGGAGATGAGGTCTGGCATGCCATAGTCCCAGACTGAGTACTTGGGCAGCCAGTACAACACAGGCAAGCTGCTCACCACACTGTGTTTTAGTTTGGGTGCTGTACATCTGGAAGAGAGTTGAAGGATACACAGAGACAAAAGTGAAAATCTTTTTATTGGCTGATATTTTAAAGCATAAATTTGTTAAAAATTGGTCGCTGGTCATCTTTGACAAGATGATCAGAGCAGACAAAAATACAGTTGAGCAAGCATCAAAGTTACAAGATCAAGCCATAAAATCTGCTTTACCTTAATGAGTCTTTAAGGTGTTCAGTTAGAGAAGGGTGAGTGTCAGAGTATGTTTTTCTCTGCGTTACCTCCTCTAGTCTCTGCTCATCAAGCACTTCCCGCTCCACTCTGTACTTCCCAAATCTGCGTGTAGAGTCCATTGAGCTGAATCTGTCAAAATCTGTGCAACTATAATTTTTTTTTTACTCTTGTAAAGGTGATTTATTCCAGAGACTCTTGTTTACTACAAACTGTCACAAGAACAACTGTATCTGCATATGTACATCATATTGCCTAATGGTTAACTAGAGTTAGGATGTTGTGGGCAGAGCCTCTTCATGACAACGATGGCTGACTGGAAGAAGCAAAGGATGTAATTATGGAGGAAAAATATTAACTCAATGGATGTTTGACAGATGTGCACCCATCCTTCCAGGTTTTCCCCTTTCACTAGCAAAAGTAGAGCTAATGAACCATGAAATGTCACCTTAAAGGGATAGTTTGGGTGTTTTAAGTGGGGTTGTATGAGGCTCTTCCATAGTAGGTGTATTGCCTACAGCGGACGGCAGCCAGCACACCCCTAGTTTGGAGACGTAGGCAGGAATACCAGCATGGAAGTAAAACAATGAACTGCTGTTGAAAGGCCCACCTAAAAAAAGTCAATATCAGTTTAAGTGTACGCTATATTTAGAATATTTTCACTGGTTTATTTTGCCATCAGACAGCCTGTTCCGACGGGGATCTGAAGCTGTATCCATCTATGCTCTCGCCAAAGCCACCAGAGTCCATTGAAAAAACAGTAATTTTACTTCGCAGAACACAGGAGCTGCTGGTCTACCGCTGCCTCGATCGGTTGGCTTGTTTGTGCTATTGTGTGACTTTGATGAATCTGAACTAACTAAGTCACACAATAACACTAACTAACCAATCGAAGCAGCGTTAGACCAGCAACTCCTGTGTTCTGTGAAGTCAAATGTTGCTGTTTTTTTTAATGGAGTCTGGTGGCTTTAGCGAGAGCCTAGATAACAGTTTCAGTTCCCCGTCGGAAACAGACTGTATAGGTGTCTCACCAACAAAATTGTTAATACAGCGAACACTTACACTGAGATTGATTTTTTTTAGTTGGGCCTTTCTTTAAGATGGCTAAAATACATTTTGTCATCTGTCATCTGCTGTAGGTAACACACTGACTATGGATAAGAACCTCATACAACCACATTTCAAAACACCCGGACTATCCCTTTAAACTCAAAATATAGGGGTCAGTTTGACTTTATGAGGGCTACTTCTGAACAAAATAATGATAATAATAATAAGATGCAAAAAAAACTTTATATGGTTGATGCTACAGTCTCAAGAATTTTGATTTTATGAATCAAACTTAAAGCTGAAGTCGGCGAGATTGGAGCAAATATGATTAAAAAAAAATATTTTTATAAAACAGTCGCTATATTGTGACAGTAGTACATGAAACAGGTAACCTGAAAAAAATCATGTGCCTCTGTGTCCTCCGGTGCTCCTAACGGCATCTGCAAGATTTCACAGACCGGAGGAAAACAAGCAGTAAGAGCTGATCTGAGGTCTGCTGTCCATCTGCTGTCTATGAGCGCCGGCTGTCAATCACTCGCAAACTCCGACCGGACAGTCAAACTAGGCAGCGCTGATCAAATATGAATCAATATTACGTTACATTAATGTCTATTTCTCTCCTCAGATGTTTTCAGAATCATCTTGTAGTGCACGGTTTAGCTGTAAAATGAGAAAGTTTGTGACGCCGCCGCCATTGTGAAATCTGGTGAAGGAACGCCAAGAGTACCGGTCACATGACTGGAGCACAGCCAATAGGAACGCTCTCTCAATGAAATGACCTGTGATTGGTCAAAGTCTACCGTCATCGGCTAGATTTGTTTAAGTCTGAAAACAGAGCCATGAGGAGGAGCAGAAGTCTAGTTATCTCTCAGAACACTTTAATTACAATATGCTGAAAGGTTATTATGGAATTTTTTGCCTAATGATGCTAAAAATATACTGCCTACTGCCACGTTAATAGACAAGGTCTAATTTTTGCAACACTTGGTGCAGTATACAGTATACTGGGCCTTTAAGAGTGCCGTCATGAAATCTGAATCTGAGCAGAGAGCAATGTTTCATTGCAGTCATTCCAGAGATGCACCCATGTGACCGAGACAAACAAACTGGAATGGAGAAATACTTTAATCACATAGATAGATAGTACAACCTAATGCAAATGAGTCAAATTAGGAACGTCAATATAATCACAATGTTTGTCACTATCATGGCTTAAAAACCAACATTGTCCTGACCACTCAAACCCTTCTGACCTACTTGCTGTGTGCCACAACACTGTCTATTTTGGGTTAGCAGCTCAGAGGGCCACAGCAGTGGAGGGGGTACATACCTTTGTCTCATGCAATTGCTCAGACCCGCTCTAAGAACCCTGACTGACACATTCAGCACCATCAACATGAAAAACGTGGACATTTACTTGACTTTTTAAACCAAAGATAACAGAAGAGCGGATGACTATGGTAAGGCTTTTACAAGGGAATGCTGTATGATGTAAACAGTCAGAGATGTAGTCCTAACTTACTTTCCAAGCGTGCACATGTTATATGGACAAAGGTGGCATTTAGCTCGTACTTGTTATATCTAAGGCTAATTATTAAATGTAGTTCATTAGAATTATGGCTGCTTAAATGTGAATAGGGATGCACCGATACCAGATCAGATATTGGACCGATACTGACTCAGATAGCTGGATCAGATATCGGTGATAATGGGGCCGATCTATTCAATTCAGTTCTATATACTATATACATTATATACTGGAATTTGAAGTCCTGTTTCAGTTTTGACCAATTTGTTGCTGTATTTTAAAAGGTTTACACATGAATTGTAATTCCTGTTAATTTTCAAGATTTTTTACCAAGTTGCTGGTGCCCCATTTATTATTTTAATAATAAATAACAATTCAGTGAATGCATATCTATGTATTTATTTGTTACATTTAGTTTTACAAAGTTAGGAATGCAATGTTTAAGTCAAGCCTGATGTTTTTACACATAAAAGAATGATCCCAGTCACTTCCACACAGTGAGGCATACAGCTTATTAATTAAACACTGGTGTCGGATCGGTACTCGGTATCGCCGGATACCCAAAGCCCAGGTATCACTATCGCTACCAGGACTGAAAAAGGCGGGAAGCGGTGCATCCCCAAATGTGAAGATCATAAAAATATCCTTATAGCTTTCCTAATACTTAAGCCATATATGGTTGTGGTTTTGAATTACTTATATATGCTTTAATGGTTAAAATGTTATGGTTAATCAAGTAATACAATAATTACTAACTTTTATCTACATTTTCATTGTCAGGATACTCAAGAATGACAAATGTGCATAAAATAAAGAGTTGATTTGACTAGCAGTTTTAGGAAAATACATTTCACACTAATTTATAGTTTATTAAACTGCTCAACATTTGTTTCTGTTTTTTGTTTTTTCTTCATTTTTTTCAGAAACAATCTCCTGACCAGTTGTTCAGAGTGCACACAACTTCCTTTGTAACTTTTTAAATATTACTGTTTCTAAAAAGTTGAGGCAAAATGGATCTTACAGCCAAACATGGACTGACGCTGCTCGACCAGCTGAGGAAGATGAGGGAGAGTGAGCATCTGACAGATGTGGTGCTGATTGCTGAGGGCATCAGCTTTCCATGTCACCGCATCGTCCTATCTGCCTTTAGCCCGTACTTCCGTGTGATGTTCACATGTGGCCTGCGTGAGTGCAACAGCAGAGAAATAATCCTGCGGGACACCCCCGCAGACAGCCTGACCCTCCTCTTGAACTACATGTACTGCTCAGATCTTCCTCTCACTAACGCCAACGTACAAGGCATCTCTATCGCAGCTTTCCTCCTGCAGATGGATGACGTCTTCACTCGCTGTCAGCTGCACATGACCGAGAACATGGACGCCTCCAACTGCCTCGGTGTGTACTACTTTGCCCGTGACCTTGGTGCAGAGGAGCTGGCTGACCATGCTCAGCGTTACCTGAAGCAGCACTTTGTCCAAGTCTGCCAAAATGAGGAGGTCCTGGAGCTGGAGGCCCATCAGCTGGGAAAGCTCCTGACTTCTGATGACCTCAATGTTTCACGAGAAGAGACCATCCTGGATGTGGTCCTCCGTTGGGTGAAACACAGCACTCTAATGGACGGAGAGGTCCGTATCCTGCACCTTCCAGAGCTCCTGAGGAAGGTTCGTCTGCCACTGATAAATCTAGACTATTTAAAAGAGGCGATGAAGAGGAACACGGTCCTGCTGGCGGATGCTGAATGTCTAGAGATGCTCAATCAAGCCTTGGATGTCACAGCGATGCATCCCTCAGCTGCACCACGCAAACTAAAGCTGCGGTACGGCATGGAGACCACAGATCTGCTGCTCTGCGTTGGAAACGACGGTGGTGGGATTAGGTCAAGATACAGCAACTTTACTGAACGCAGCTTTTGCTATGCCCCGTCCACAGGACGAACCTACTACATCACTTCACCTCGCTATGCAGAGGCTCTCGGGTGTGTGTGCACCGGGGTTGTTACTGAAAGAAATGATATTATAGTGGCAGGAGAGGCAGGCGTACGCAAAATGGCCCGACAGAAGGACATGAATGTTGAGATTTACAGGTAAGGTATTAGGCGACACATATTGTGACTCAGTATTTGCACACACACACACAGATGGTACTGATTGTTTTCTTGGGTTGCCAGGTACAAAGTAGAGGCCCAAGGAAGCTGGGAGTGCCTGACGTCAGCCGAGTACCGTGATTCATACGCTCTGGGGTCACTGGGTGACACTCTGTACCTGCTGGGTGGGCAGATGAAGCTGAAGAACCAGTTTCTCATCACTAACTGTGTGGAGCGATGGTCTCTGCAAGGAGGACCCTGGCGCAGTGCAGCACCCCTGCCTATGCCTTTAGCCTATCACAGCGTGGTCAGGATGAAAGATCGCCTCTATGTGATGGGCGGTCGATCACCACAGGTGATATCAAAACATCTTTACACATGAGTGAACTTGTGAAATCTAGATATCAGACTTCATCAACACATTTATTATGAGCTCGGTATCTGTATGGAACTAATCTCTGACTGCACCTGCTCTGCTTTGTCACACCCTCCCTCCCTGTCAACCATCCAGTCATACCGCATGGATGATGAGCCCGACCGTCTTAGTAACCGCCTCCTGGAGTATGATCCAAACACAAATAAGTGGAAAGAGCTAAGTCCCATGAAGTACTCAAAGTACCGCTGCAGTGCTGTTGCACTTAATGGTGAAATTTTTGTGATGGGTAAGATAATTTCTCCCCTTTTGTATTTTAAATCTCTCTTAGTATGCATATATAGACACAATATTGTGATGATGCTGCTGCATGAAGTGAACTGCATTGATTCATGTAAGAATTAGTTTTACAAAATGATGCTATTTTTGCAGGAGGTATTGGATGTGAGGGTGTGGACCGGGGGCAATCCCGCCGCTGCCTCGATGCTGTGGAGATCTACAATCCAGATGGAAATTACTGGAGGGATGGACCTCCTCTCCCATCTGCCCAACTCTCACTGCGCACCAACGCCTCAAACGCAGGAGTGGTGGGAGGCAAGATCTATGTGTGTGGATACTACAAAGGAGCAGGTAATGACAGAATATCCATATCCAATGAATGAAAAAGTGTTTGAAAGATGCTTCAAAGTGACTGTATTACTCTGTGTCTGTTTCTTAAATGCTTTTAGATCGCCATGATAATATAACCAAGGACATTTTGGAGCTGGACCCGTGGGAGAACCGGTGGACAGTGGTGGCTCGGCGCGCTCTGATGCACGACAACTATGACGTCTGCTTAGTGGCAAATCTCAACCCGAGGGGACTCATGTCCCCACCTGCAGACTTAGTTAAACAGTGACACCCCTGTCAGATTGGGTCAAAGTCTGTGTGGGAGAATTAGCAAAGAAAATTAATAATTATTAATACACTTATTGCTGGGCCAAATGCATTATTTTTTTCAAGCAGAAAAGGTTTTAGCGCCCTGCATTAAAGACGATCTGCAGTTAATGATTTGCACGTTGTTATGAGAGATTCTCACGTTAATGAGGATAGAAAGATCATTTGTAAATATAGAATTTGTTATTTTTTATCTAATTGTGTAACATCTGCAGAGATTGATCACCTGAAACCTGCAGCTGTGCGGTATATAGCAGTATCAGCAACACCAGGAAATGATTTACTTTTACATTAACCAGACATACATTATGGTTATAACTAGAGCTGCAACAATTAGTTGATTAATCGATTAGTCGATTGATAGAAAATTAATCGGCATAATCATTTAAGTCATCTTTCAAGTAAATTATCTTCTGGATCTAGCTTCTCAAATGTGACGATTTGCTGTTTCTTTGTCGTATACAGTAAATTGAATATCATAAGGTTTCAGCTTGTTGATCGGACAAAACAAACTGAAGACATCATAGTGGCCACTGAGAAATTCTGAAATTTGCAAATTCTTACAATTTGCAAGTTTATTTGTTATTTTTTAATATTTCATAGACTAAACGATTAATTGATTAACCAAGAAAATAATTGACAGATTCATCTTTATGAAAATAACTGTTAGTTGCAGCCCTAATTATAATGATGGACTTTAATACAAATCATACCAAGATGCTGGTAAAGTATTTGGTCTATTATTGTAGGGTTAATACTAAAGCTTTATAATAACTATAGTAAATGGACATAATATAAAATTGAATATTTTATATTGTATTAATCACTTTGTTCTTTTTGTGACATGCTTGCTGAAGCATATAAAAAAAAAGTTCTGCTAATAAACACACACCTCAGCAATTATAGAGCATGGCTGTTTATTTGAATACAGACACTCAATTCTTTTAGTTTATTTTTAATGTCAAGTCAGCAGTATAAGTACAGAATCAATTAATTATTAAGCCAGCAGAGACAATAAGTGTTACAATATTTGTTTTATATCAGCAGAAAAACTTTAAATATGTGTATTTGTGGGTCAGTCTGTCCTAAACTTACTTATCATTAGTACCTTTTTTACACCCCTCCACAGCTCCTCCACCATAAATATAAACCAAAAACATTCATCAATGTGTTAATTCTTCAAAGAGACGGAATAACTCTACAACTAATGGGTCACAAGTAGTAATAAATAAACATCTCTGGCTTGTACTCCAAAAATAAGAGCATAAACACATCTCTCTTCTGAGTCCTTTACTCAGCCTCTAAAGGCCTAAATCAAAATCACAATCCATGTCAAATAGCTGCCAGAGGCCTTGGGGTTTCACCGGGGTCCCTCTCTTGGACTCAGCTGAGATCTTCTCTAAGATAGGTTCGATTCCTGTGATGCACACAGAGCTGTCGCTGTCCTGAGACCAGCAGCTGATAGGGGTGATGAAACATCGCTCAGCTATGGATCTTATCTCCCTGTCTGGGTTGAGACTGTCCCGACCGGTTACCCTGTTTGGATCACGACGCTCACAGAGAGGTGTTGAAACATTTTGTTTTTTGTCACAGTTCATGAGAGGTTGACGGTTTTCCTTCATGACAGTGTGCTTACTGCGTTGTGAGAGCACCAGCGCTCTCTTTTTGCGCATCCTATGGCCTCTCAGAGTGGATTTCCTCTTTCCGACGATGCAGCTAGGACCCTGAGGGGGAATTTCTTCCTGATTGTGTTCAAGGTTGTGTGACTTACGCGTAAGCTGTGCGTCTTCAAGCTGGTTGTTCTGCAGGACGTTGGAGAATGGCTGTTCCAGCCCTGGTGACGTCTGGATGGCACTATCCGTCACTCTCTCAGGTCTGGGTTTGGCTGAGTGCAGTGAGACGAAGGTGCTGAGCAGCTTCAGAGCCTCTTCAAGCATGTTTCGTTCTCCCTCCTGCTCCTCTCTCAGACACTCCAGGCTATTCTTCAAACTCTGCAGATTTGAACCAAGTTCTGCTGTGGTGTCCCCACCCTAAAAAGTAAAAATTACCAGTTAAACTCATCACTAATCAGAAACATTAAGCCACCAAAGTCTACCTTCACCTCATTGAAACTGCAGCAATCTTCACCATAAGCTCCATACATACTATTCACCTTTTGCACCTTCTCCTCCAGTACAGTCATCATCTCTTTCTGGGAGCTCACTTCCTTCAGCAAAGTCTCAAACTGCTGGGAAATGTCACTCTGAAGACTGTTAAGATTATTTTGCACTGGGATGAAAGAACAAAAAGATAGAAATGAGTGTATAAAACACATTTTAATACACTGAAGTCAATACAATTTAAAAATGTATGGAACCACATAGTAATTTTCCAAAGTTAGAGGGGATTATGGCTGACCGATGTTTAATCATTGGACCAAGAGCACCATCTACTGGTCATAATAAACATTTGCTCACTGCCTTTTTTACTAAATTAATCAGATCTACAGTATGCAGGGAGCGGCTCCAAGTTCAATCATTTCAAAAAATACATCAATAAATTAGAAAACTTACATGTTGACGCAAAATTGTCAAATTTTTCAAGGACCGTTTGGCACACAGCAGTATTTCTTTCTGTGCCAGCGACCAGTTGTTGGATCTGAAAAACATGGCAGCATTTTTTAACATGTCACATCTACAAAAGAGGAGCTGTATATCAAAAAAGCAACAGAATGGAGGCCTTCATCACTTACATTGTTGAGAGTTTCTCGAAAACGATTACATTCTTTGGCTAAAGTATCACTGTTAAAGCAAAAGGACAGAAGTGATTATGTGTATTTTTTTTTAATAATCCTACAAGTATAAATTCAAGGCGAGTTGCATGTTTCAAGTGATATAGAAATGTACCTGTCACTTTTTTCTTTTGCTCTTTTCTTGTCTTCTTCAAATTTATCCAGTATTCCAAAAGATTTGCCTTTGCCCTTTAATTCTCCAAACAGGGAAGGTTTAGTGTGATAACTGCTTGAAAACTTTGGGTCACTTTCCTAAAAGAAAATAGATATAGACACAAGACATAACTATTTTTCACATAGTCTGAGTGATGATTAATAAAACTGTATGCACTCTTGGTCCTATAAAATGGGTAAAGTTTATCCACCAAATGGAAAACATTTAATGCAAAGAAACAGGTGGTCTCCTCGTGAATTACTGCACTTAAAGCTGCAGTAGGCAGAATGTTTTTTGCATCATTGGGCAAAAATTCCATAATAACCTTTCAGCATATTGTAATTCAAGTGCTCAGAGAGAAAACTAGACTTCTACACCTCCTCATGGCTCTGTTTTCAGGCTTTAGAAAATCTAGCCCGTGTCGGGAGACTTTGGCCAATCACAGGTCATTTCAGAGAGAGAGCGTTCCTATTGGCTGTGCTCTGGCTGGTGGGCGGTGTTTGGCATTTCCTCAACTGATCTCAACATGGCTGCCGGGTCACAAACTTTCTCATTTTACAGCTAAACAGTACACTACGAGATGTTTCTGAAAACATTTGAGGAGATAAATAAGCATTACAGTAACAGAATATTGATTCATATTTGCTCAGCACTGCCTAGTTTGACCTTTTGATCGGAGTTTGCGAGTGATCGACAGCTGCTCAGAGACGGCAGGCTCCAGCTCGGCTCTGATTGGTTGTTTTTTCTCCAGTCTGTGAAATCCTGCAGATGCCATTAGGAGCACCGGAGGACACAGAGGAACATGATTGTTTTCAGATTACCTGTCTCATGCACTACTGTCATGATATAGTGACTGTTTTATAAAAAATACTTTTTTTAATCATATTTGCTCCAATTCTACCCTCTGCTGCTTTAATCATCATGGCTCATAAAGTGTCTCACAATAATGTATAATGCACTATAGAGTACATCTGCTTCTATCTAACAAACAATATAGCAAAATCTCTGACGAAAGAAATTTCTATTGTCTCACAGTATATATATATATATATATATATATATATATATATATATATATGTTTATGTATAAAGTTACTAAAAAGAAGAAAAAAAAAACAAGTGAAAAAAAGGTGGTAGCCTTGCAAATAGCATCACATTTTCTTTTCTTTTCTCACAGTACAACACACCTGCAAATATCCCCATTAGCTGTCCCATACCAGGTCAGCCCTACATGTGAGTGATAATGCCTTGAAACCAGAGGGGTTTGTCCATACATCTGGGTATATCACTGCCACAAATCTCACCTCTTGTGAACTTTGCTGGGAGTTCCTGGACGACACACTCATATCTTGAGACACACCTTGAGAATTTTCAGGCCAAAACTGAGACCCAAAGAACAACTGAGAGTCTGTGAAACTGGAGTAGCCGCTGGTAGCCACATTTCTGTTGGTTGTTTTGTCCCCAGAAAACACAAACACACAATTTGTTTGTGCAGCAAAACAGAGAAAGTGTTTGTAGAAATCAGGTAAACACACACATAAAACATTGCTCTACAAACATAGGGCTTTGATGATCAAGTGTTATTATTACACTGTTATTCAAATTAACAACAGCTCCATATAACATTATTACATTAACAGTCAATGGGAGTCATTCTTAAGCTAACCACCTGCTTCCAGTTGGGATGCTCAGCATTTCTTTTATGTTCTTCACATGATTCATTGTGTTTGATAACCTGTTTGTAAAGATATAACATGTTAGTAGCACTCTAGCAAGCTATGATCTTCTAGTATAGGCAAGGCAAGGCAGATTTATTTGTATAGCACATTTCAGCAACAGGACAATTCAAAGTGCTTTACATAAACTTTCAAGAACATTAAGACATAATTAAAACAGTTATAAAAACATAAAAACATTGAAGATTAGAAAATAAAAACAAGCTAAAAATAAAAGCTAATTAGCATAACTCCAGCTGCTGACAGATGTCATCAGAGTTAGCATTAGTTAGCATTGATGCTAATCTAGGGAGCTAACTTTAATTAACACGGAGTCAGTTTAATTACCATTAACTGTTTAGCTAGATAATACCGTCACACCTTTCACATGCTAGTCGCCTTAAATGTAGTAGTGTACAGTGGTTATCGTGGATTAAATAGTCTACTAATCGCTCATCTATTGTTTCTAATGGACTCACAGTTAGCAGAGGCCTGGTGAAGACAGGCAGTAAACTCGAGAGGGTTTAAATCTCCCGCCATGTGAGGCTTGGCTACTTTCACGGGCCGTCGGAAAACTCACAACTACGACTTGATAGGACCAAAACAGCGATCAAACACTGGAAGGCTTTTTCTTGTTTTTTGAGATTTGAGAATGTGTTTATTTACTTGCTCTATCAGCATGTATTTCTCCAGCATATAGACTAAATTTATGAGCTCTTAAAGATGTTTTAAAGAAAAAATCTGTTTGTTATTATGTTCACTGAATGTGTGGCACAACTCCTGAAGGACACTTTGCCTAGGTGAAATAGTGGTTAGGTAGTAAGTTAATTAGTTGGTTGGTTGGTTAACTAGTTAGTTAGTTAGTTGGTTAGTTGGTTGGTTGGTTGGTTAACTAGTTAGTTAGTTAGTTAACTAGTTAGTTAGTTAGTTAGTTAGTTAGTTGGTTGGTTTGTTAACCAGTTAGTTAGTTAGTTAGCTAGTTAGTTAGTTGGTTGGTTAACTAGTTAGTTAGTTAGTTGGTTGGTTGGTTTGTTAACCAGTTAGTTAGTTAGTTAGTTAGTTAGTTAGTTGGTTAGCTAGTTAGTTAGTTGGTTAGTTGGTTAGTTGGTTGGTTGGTTAACTAGTTAGTTAGTTAGTTGGTTGGTTTGTTAACCAGTTAGTTAGTTAGTTAGTTAGTTAGTTAGTTAGTTAGTTAGTTGGCTGGCTAGTTTGTTGGTTGGTTGGTTAGTTAGTTAGTTAGTTAGTTAGTTGGCTGGCTGGCTAGTTTGTTGGTTGGTTGGTTAGTTAGTTAGTTAGTTAGTTAGTTAGTTAGATAGATAGGTAGGTAGGTAGGTAGGTGGTTGGTTGGTTGGTTGGTTAGTTAGTTAGTTACTTTATTGGTGGTACATTATTATCGCTAATTCAACAAATGTAGGCTTACCATCAAGGCTGGAGAGTTGAACTGGTAACATAGAGGGACCCTAAAA
Source organism: Sebastiscus tertius (assembly GCA_916701665.1). Lineage (NCBI taxonomy): Eukaryota > Metazoa > Chordata > Actinopteri > Perciformes > Sebastidae > Sebastiscus > Sebastiscus tertius. Next base: position 47,259 of record CAKAOH010024532.1, on the reverse strand, counting down.
GCCCCAAAATTCACCTCACTGTTGTTATCTGGATGTGTTTTGGTAATTTCATTAATTGCAAATTTGTTTGGGAATTTTCACACTATAGTACAATATAATAATATAATATAATAATAAGTAATATAACTAAGATATGCCCATATTATTAGTTAATTTTGTGGCAAAGTCTTGTAGAGGGCGGCCTATGCCAAATTCAAATTGAAAGAGCTTTATTATTTTACTCACATGATCCATATTCCTAATGGTTAATTTGATTTAAAATTAAACACTAATATAGTACTAGTGAGTGCTGGTTGCAATTGGATTTAATGGGAACTTGATAATAAATTCCACAGAGGGTATAGGTGTGGTGTCAATAACAAAGAAAATCCCTGGAGCCACATAACAGGTTAATCTGGCTAATACCAGTCCATTCAGGTGCAGTGACTCTAACTCAGTAAGCATACTGGCTAACTGGCAAATAGAAAATGCAAAATAGAGCTATCACTATTGTTATCAATTGCACTTGTGCTTTTCCTGCTATGACAAGTTAAAATGTCTGTTGTGAGAAAGGTCTTTTGCTGTAGTATTATTTCTTATATAACAGGCACCCCAAACTGTATTTTATGTCATGAGAGGAAAACAACCAATAATCTGAATAGAAGTATTAGCCAGTACTTCTTCAGCATATTTAACCAAATATGGCAATTTAAAAAATAAGGCACCACAGTTATAATTATGGTTTATTTTTATGCTTTTTATGATGTGTTCCAGTTGTACTGCATATTCCCTGAAAATTACTGTACAAGTGAATGGACTAAATGTATTGATCCTTATTTTTAATTGTTGATAATTATTGTTAATTGTTATTGTGTTGTTTTATTATTATTATTATTATAATTTTATTGTTATTATTATTATTATTATTATTATTAGCCAGTACTTCTTCAGCATATTTAGCCAAATATGAAAATTTGCATTCAGAAACAATTATCCTTTCATTTCAATAATATTGAAATTCTTTCACATTGCAGTTACATGAATTTCAGAAACATGTTGATATAAAAAAAAATATTTAATTTCACAATATTGTTCGTGTTCCAGTTGTACTGCATATTCCCTGAAAATTACTGTATAAATGAATGGACTGAATGTATTGATCCTTATTTTTGTTGTTAATTATTGTTAATTGTTATTGTTTTATAACAATAATAATAATAATAATTATTATTATTATTATATTGTTGTTGTTGTTGTTATTATATTCATTATTATTATTAGTAGTAGTGTTCATATTTATTAATTTATATGAATCATAAACACAGTCGTGGTTTTATTTTGAAAACCGCCCCCGGAAGTGTGTATGCTAGATGAGCGCAGGTAGCTGGTAGCTCCGCAGTGTGACTGGAGGACTCGCTGTGCTTCAACTGCGGAGCTGTGTTGATGACAGACCTGACAGTAACTCTAGGTGTGTTTATGGTTCCAGCTCTACTCCAGAGGAGCTGACCTGTTGACTAACCCTCAGCTCGGTGTCTGGTCAGGCCACAGCCTCAGTAGCTGCTGTTGTTGCTGGTGAGTAGTGAACTTTTAGTTGTGAGCAGCCGCTCAGTCTCAGTCTGTGATTTAAACACACCCGACCATGTACAACAGATCTAAACAGATTAGTAAAGCTGCCTCTCTACCGCTGACATGGTTGTTGTAGCTGTGACTGCTAACGTTAGCACAAACACGACTTAACTTCATCATCCCACTGACAGTGACAGGTGCTAGCTAGCTACACACCTGGGCTGGCTGCATCCTGTAACTCAGCTCACTGTTAGCATGACATGTTTCCTGAGGCAGGCTGCTGCTCACCTCTACATTATGTTGCATTGAACACAATATACAGGTGTCAAAGTGTTTTAAGAAAGGCTGTAAATGAGCTCAACTCTTGTTGTTGTGGGTGATTTAGCTTATCTGTGTAGTCTGGATGCAACACTGATGCACTGATTCAACATATCCTCAGCCAGAAGGTGATTTTAACAGCCAGGTTAAGGCAGCTACAATAGACTTCATGTTTATAAGAGACTAATTCAGACATTCACCTACAAAGTCTGATGCTGTGCACTGTTTCATGACATATGGTGGGGAGCAAAACTTGTAAATGAACTCTAAATAAACATAATATCAGTCTTGCAAGACACCTCAAAGGTTATTAAAGGGGCTGGGGATTGTTTGAAATGTTTTTTATACTAGTGCAGAATCTGTAAGATAGATGCTCCAGTTATGACATACAGATAAAACTGCTACCTTATTTTGAGAAATTAAATGTTTCTTCCACAATACCCCTTTTTTCATATACCAGAAGAAGCCAAACAAATATGAATTGCTGTCTACACACTAATAGCTGTGCAAGCCTTAATGAAACACAGTCTACAGTGCAATATGTTAAATAGGGACAGTGCAATATGTTGCATCTGTGTAATATTGGGCTATTGTCTGTGCAATATGGACAAGACGGTAGACGGTGCAGTGCACTACCTGGGTGCAATACCTGCCATGGTGTGTGTGATAGTATGTGCCATTATGTACGTGGACTGTGTATGTGTTGAAAGAATAAGTCAACAAGATTACAAATGTGACCTTGTTATTAAGTTTAGGTTGGTCAATAAACAGCAGATTCCACAAGACAGAACAGTACCAACTTATTTGACTTATTCTGGTTATCCCAATAATAAAGTATATATACTGTATGACACTTGTGGGAGGCTGTGGCTCAGAGGTCGGTAGAGCAGGTTGTCCACCAATCGGAAGGTCGGTGGTTCGATCCCTTTGCTCCGGTCACATGTCGATGTGTCTTTGAGCAAGACACTCAACCCCAAATTGCTCCCAAAGGCTGAGCCATCGGTGTGTGAATGATTATTTAGATTAGATCCTGATGGGCAAAGTTGGCACCTTGGCAGCCTCTGCCATCAGCGTGTGAATGTGTGTGTGAATGGGTGAATGCTGACATGTAGTGTAAAGAGCTTTGAGTGGTCGGAAGACTAGAAAAGCGCTATATAAATGCAAGTCCATTTACCATTTACCTGTATTAGATAAATAGTGTTCTGTTTGATCATTCTTCTTTCCTGGTATTTGTCCTACACTGCCCCTTGTCAAAGTCATTGATGTGTATCTAATTCAAGTCTGTTCGCTCTTTAAGGGTTTGAATATGGCTCTGTCATTCCTTTTGGTCTTGGCTGCAACTGTGATTCTCATCAGACCCGAGACACCTGTGACTAAGGTAGAACATGGATGTTACTCTGCCAAAGAGCCAATGTGTGCCGTTGTTCAGGTTAGATTGATTTGTTATTCTGCTCTTCTGTCTGCAGGCTTTACATCAGAACTCACTGGAGTGCTGTGGTGAGAAACAGAGAGTGAACAACTCATGTTCAAATGACACCCACTGTGAACCAGGTAATGTTTTCAACCTGCTCTGATTAAAGCTGGCATACACACACAGAGGGTCACTAACCGTTTAGACCTTTTAACATCACTATTATTTTATCATCATCAGTGAGAGATTAGCCAGAGTGAATGATGTGGCCATTAATCGGTGTATCACTGTGCACAAAGCTACGGAGCCTCCAATGCAGTGGTGGAAGTACTCAGATTTTTTACTTAAGTAAAAGTAGAAATACCATATTACATATATAATAATACCATACCAATTAAAGTATGAAAAGTGAAAGTACGCCTTATGCTGAATGGCTCCTTTCACAGTGTTATATTATCATAGAATATTATATTGTTTTGTTTTTATCATTAATAAATACACATAAGAGCTCTTGAATGTTATAGTTTGCCAATGTGGAGCCAATTTTTGATACTTTATATACTACTGGGTAGATTAGTAGTATAGTACTGCATCATATCATGTAATCTGATAATCTAAAAAGTAACAAGTAAATGTAGCGGAGTAAAAAGTATAATATTTACATCTGATATGTAGTGAAGTAGAAAGTAGCATAAAATGGAAATACTCATGTAAAATTTGTCAAAAGTGTGTACAGTACTTGAGTAAATGTACTTAGTTACTTTACATCACTGGCCCAATAACCCTACAAATGATTATGTCAGCCTAGCCTTGTCCCTGTGCTGATGTGGTACCATTTTCCTTGGCAACGTGCGACAACGAACTGGATTAGTTTGGCAAATGTCTTTTTTTCTGTTTTGGTGAATACCAAGAAATATATACTATAAATACAGTACATAAAGCAACTAATCAAACAAAATATGAAAAGCACATCATTTCTTCGTGTCCACTTCTTTCTTGTGACTGTTACATTGTGGGGTGAAATGAATAATTTGTGAGTATCTGGGTATTAAAGGGCCCAACATGTGAACTGTGTTCTTGTTTTGACTCCTTCAGGATGCTTCTTGCGTATCCTTGAGAACAGCAACACGGTTTGCATATTCTGTGACTCAGCAGCTGTGGATCTGGAGAACATAACAGTCTGCACCTACAGTAAGGACGGGGACCTGTCGGCTTTTAAATAGATCAAAACCCTGAATGTTACATGTTGTTTGTTTTTTTTAATTTGCCCTTTTTGTGTGCTCACTAGACTATACAGTGGAGAGGAAAAACCACACAACTGTAACTACCGTCATTCCTAAAATTGGTAAGATATCATATCACAGTCATTATGGACTGACTTACTAATTTCCTTATGCATGATGTTTATTTCTTGGGCTGCGTCCAAAATCGCACACTATGCACTACATACTCAACAGGTGTACTATCGTCCAACATACTTTTATGTGAATAAACAGTAGTATGGACCATTTCGTACACACTGAGCTGTAATTTGTAACCCGTGCCGACCTCATGTGACCAAAACGACGGTTTGTGAGAATCAAAGTCGGAATTTTAAAATATATATTACTCCTAGCAAAGTGAAATCTGATACTTACAGTTAAATCGAAGCAATATTAACGTTACAGAGCTGTCTGTAAACATCTGTTATGAACGTTGTCGTCAGTACTGCATTGTGGAATATTTATGCCGCCGTAGTGTCCAGCGTTGCATACTGTAATATTTCACCAGAAATAGTATGCAATTAAAAAAAAAACAGTTTGGTTTCAGACATACTAACAAATCTCACATACTGGTAGCGTACTAAATAGCATGTTAATATGGAATCTGGGACCCAACCTTGGCCTTTTACTCTAATGTTTCTATGAGTTTAAATTATTAGGAAAAAAGCATTCAAATGTGTTTTAAAGGGAATCGACTTTAAGGGGTAATATAGTCATTATTTATTATAATAAGTTTGAAATTTCAGTTGGACAATAAAATGGGTGACTAGCTGTGTATGATGATAGAGTAGCCGGTAAGATATTCACCACTGTTTCCTGTTTTGTTTGTGAGCAGGAGGGCCCGGTGTGGCGGCCTCTCTTCTCTTGGGAACGCTGTTGATCAGCCTGTTCCTGATCCTCTCTGTTGCCTCCTTTTTCTACCTCAAACGCTCCAACCGACTCCCGGGCATCTTCTACCGTCGCAACAAGGGTAAGCACCGCGCAGCTCCGATACGCCGTAATTACACAAGCAGGGTTTTTGTCGACCCACCACACCCATTAAACTCAATATGATAACGCACGGAGGTGCTTGGAGGGCATGGAAACACAATGCTGTTGCTATGCTTTAGTGATAATAATTGATTTTCAGTGCGTTAAACTCACATGTAACAACATTTTGTTGTGCTTTTACAGCCTTCATATTTCAACCAAGCGAGACGGTGAGTCAGTTTTATTGTTAGTTTCACAGCTAATCACACACTACAGTACGAGGGCGTAGAGACTGCATATATTTGTTGTAGCCGCAGCAATGTTCTCTTGTTGGCATTGTTTGTGAATGTGTCTCACAAGGACGGTTCTGATTTCTGTTTTTGTTTCCCTTCCAGGCTGTCATGATCCCCTCCTCGACAGGTAAGACAACGATCTGTAAACTGCCTGTTTTGAAACTCTCTGACCTTGCTGAACAGGTTGTAAGACTGTGTGAAGCTATTGAGAAAGCAGTCCAAACATTATGCAGGAGCATTTGGCAACGCTGGTGAGGAGTGTTACATATTTGAGGACTGTTGTCATGATGACAGGCTTGTATTCACACACACAAAAAAACGGTGATCTTGTGCATAATAGGTGTTTCTTAAAAGCACAAAAGATGCTAAAATGTAGCTCAAAAGATGCCAAGAGTGATTCAAGTGTATGTTTCCTCTTGTGGTTCCTCACGTGCATGTTCCCTTTTTGTTTTGTGTTTCTTTTGAAGTGAGGAAGCCAAGATATGTCAGAAGGGAGCGGCCCTCGGCACCATCGACACTGAGTAGTGCCACCGTGCCCACCACGTCCACCACCCAGGTCTTTAATGTGTAGGAGTGCCGGTGCAGGTAGGAGAGAACGCTCAGGAACGATTTCTTATCATGTGAAGGTTCAGCAGTGTGAACAGCTGACTCGTATGTGGGTGGCTATATTTAACTGTAGCTGCTTCTGCTGCATTCTTGTCACTCGGGCTGTTACTTACTCTGTCTCTATTTAAACAAGAGGGATTTGTTTTTTTCACACCACAACTTCATTATCCCGGGTAAATAGTTTCAGTATTTCTCTGTAAAGTTGAGACGTCACAGGTCGGTTTGTGTATTTTCTTCCCACTAATGCAGCACTTCAGGATCACTCCTTTTTGTTTTTAAGTCGAAACACAAACAGTTTTTAATCAGTCGTTTGACAGCGTGTGTTCAGCTGACTTGACTAGGTGGACCTGTCTGTTAAAGGAATAGTTTGACATTTACGCCGAATTCGCACCAGAGCAGCGGCGAAGTGTGCGGCCTGCGGCGAGCCGTCATGCAATATCTATGAAAATCTGCGGCGGTGGCGGCTGCTCCGAGCTCAGCGAGCTGCGACCGTTTGATTGTGCGGCCAAACTAAAATCAATCAGCCAATCAGTAAACAGATTGACCTATGTTACAAAGAATTTATTCCCGCCTGAAACACATGAACACGCCTCCCGGCCGCAGAAAGAATTTCAATTATTGTGGTAAGCCATTCTTCGCTGCTGCCTAGTGGGAATTTGGCACTAAGGAAATACACTTATTCCCTCTCTGGTGAAGAGCACCAGCGTCTCTAAAGTTCACCGATTAACACATTTTATTAACAAATTCACCATCATACGGGCTGGACCATATATCCGGCGAGTTATCGTTTTTTCCACTTTGGATTTTGATCGCATTAAACAAACGAGATGTAACGTTGTGATTAGTGAGCTTTAGAGGTGCTGGTAGGTGGATTTTTGTTGCCTTTGGACAAAGCCAGGCCAACTGTTTCCAGTCTTTATGCTAAGCTAAGCTAAGCTAACCTGCTGTAGCCATATTTTTTAACAGATCCAAGAGTGGTATCGATCTTCTCATCCATCTCGCTGCAAGAAAGCGAATAAGATGTTTCCCCAAATTGTCAAACTGTTCCTTTTAATGTAAAAATGAATGGAGCCACTCACCAAGTTGAGCGAGAGTGATTATTGTTTTGGGGGGGGTGGGGAGTGACAGCCCAGTGACATCGGTTGAAACCCTGTGTTCGCTAATTAGGATGTTATTTACGTGTGTAATATTTATTTTACATTTTGTAACCGAGTTTTACTGATTACAATCAGACCAACAGAGTAAGTCATGTGTCTAATAGCGGTAGAGCTCTTCTGGTGGACCGGGACATTTTAGGGAGAGTTTTTCTGTAGGCGCCATATGGATAATTGTTTGATTGATTTGTGCTTTTTTTTTTTTATTATTGCATTTGTATTTATTATTTTTTTTGCGAGCTTAACCGAAGTGAATGTATTACACATGTACAACAAATCACAAATTGCATTCCACAACAGACCCAGTCGAACATGAAAGAGGTGAAGTCATTTTCAACAACAAAATCAGACTCTTTTTTTTTTTTCGTAGGAAAGTCTGTGATCCTTCAAAACATTTTAAAATAAACAATTTTGTTCCATAAAGTAGATTAAATTAGAGTATATTAAATTAAATTCCAATAGATTTCGCTCTGAAAACATATAACTACTGAATCCTCGTGCACTTTATTTGTCTGAGGTCATCAGCTAAAGTTGGATCATTTTTAAAAGAAATACTCAAAACATATATTTGCCATCGTGTGTGATTGAGATGGGTTTTATTTTGTTGTATACATGGCAGCATTATTGTTGCATTGTGAAATTTACTTGACTACTATTAACTTTTGCCAAATGTCGTCTGAAGAAAATGGCTTTTACTGTGTGTGCCATTACTGTGATTACTGTGCCATTACGAGCTTTAAATGCAGCCAGGAAACATTTAGTCATGATGTGATGAATAATTGGGTATTTGAATTATATCCAGTGGCCTTTATATTTACTGTACTCAATTCTAAAACAAGGCTAGATATCCAAGTTTTATCTGCTACATGCTATTTAATGACATATAGTTTTATATCTTCAGTATATGTGAAGCAACATGAAGTGAACCCGATTAAAAAGGCAGCAATCATTCCATGAATATTCCCCTTTTAGCTTCATGTGTTTGCTGTTGTACAGACAACCATGAGCTGAAAACCATGTACATATTGTTTTATACAAATGAGGTATCGTTTTTATAATGATGTGCATATTCTAGTTTCAACGCCATGAAGAATGTTCTCAAGTTGTACGTCATGTTTGGAGAAATAAAGCACCTTTCCATAACTATGGTTTCTCTCCGTGCAGTTCTATGAACTCTCACGCTGCTGTTTTTTTTTGTATGTGACACAAGTTAAACTTCATATTGTTCAAAGACAGATTTGAATAATTTTAATGTTTCTTTTGTGATTCCTGCTGCTAATAATAAACAATGCCTCACTGTGTTCCAGACAACAATTTATTTCTACATGACTGAGACGTTATTCTGCCGACTACTTTTTAATTTCTCTGTTGGTTTATTGAAAATAATGAGAGAAACTCCTGCATACAATGTTTAGGTCTACCTGATGAAAGTCGGACAGACCGTAACATTGTGTTAATAAATATTTCAGCAGTAAGCGGACGGGGTGCAGGAGTTTTTCTCATTGTTTTCAAAAATGCACTCCCCTCCGACGCACATTTTTTTTCTAAACCTGTTGGTTTATTGGATATATTAAAGGGACTATTTGTAACTTTCAGAAATGCTTGTTAACAGCGACACTTGTAGCCGTTAAGTCAACGAAAATCGGCATCGGGCTCGCTCTACATAGACATGAATGAGCATCGCTCAAAACAGTGAGGCGACACACGTCAGCTAAAACCACAATATCACTCTATATTTCAGCTGCTTGGCAGTAATGTTAGCTGACCAGACGAAGGTCTTTCCATGAATCACTGCTGATCTTAGTGTCGGCTTTTCCTGCCTCAGCCTCCAGGAAGCAGCGGGGCTCCGCAGCGAGTAACGTTATCGTCTCCCGACCGCAGCCGGAGGGAGACACCGGCACCTGGTTGGAGACGATAACGTTTCTCGCTGCGGAGCCCCGTCACTTCACAAGACACGGAAAACCTCTGTTGGTCTGGAGGAGCTGCAGCAGTTATTTCTGCACAAACGTCCACTGAATATTCACTAGATATTCTCAGAGCTAAACTAACTCTTCTGCAGTGTGGAGTGAGCGCGCATTCACGTCTAGAGGTGGAGCGAGCTGAGCAAGAATGCGCGCGCTGTCTGAGTGAAGGCAGGCAGAGGAGCGGAGACTTCAGCCATACGCGAGCGCGCATACGCGAGCGCGCATACGCGAGCGCGCATACGCGAGCGCGCATACGCGAGCGCGCATACGCGAGCGCGCATGTGTCCCGACCCGGTACATTTATACGCTTAAAAAATTACCAAGAGTCCCTTTAATTGGGAATGCAAGTACTTAATTTACCGAGTGTTAACATTACAGTATGTACATCAGAAAACAAGACTAAGTTAACTCAGGACGGTACTTCTGTTGTCTCTCTCTATAGAGAGAACATACCAATACAAGCCTTGAGGCTCTGACAGGGAGACAGATTTGCGAAGAAAGTGATGTTGTAGTGAAAAATCATCTTGCATATCACAATTTTTGTTTCACGGTGGATTTAAAAACTTGTTTCTATTTAAGGTTTTTTTTGTGTAAGACTTGAGATTAAGGTTAAATACTCTGGGATTGTAATGACTTACAAAGTTTTGTGATGATAAAACTAGGGCCGTGAAAGTTAACGCGATAACGTGTTAATGCAAATTAGTTTTAACGCCTCTAATTTCTTTAACGCATTAACACATCTTGTGATTTTTAGGTTGTAGCGGCTCAGTTTTAAAGTTAGAGTGAAGATACTGATATCATATGAAACTAGAAAACCCAATGAATCCATTGTTACACACTAGCTTATAGCAATAACACTTCAAACATACGCTAAATTTTGGCGAGGAAAAACTGTCGTGGCCATTTTTAAAGGGGTCCCTTGACCTCTGACTTCAAGATATGTGAATGTAAATGGGTTCTATGGGTACCCACGAGTCTCCCCTTTACTGACATGCCCACTTCATGATAATCACATGCAGTTTGGGGCAAGTCATAGTCAAGTCAGCACACTGATACACTGACAGCTGTTGTTGCCTGTTGGGCTGCAGTTTGCCATGTTATTATTGAAGCATATGTTTTATGCTAAATGCAGTACCTGTGAGGGTTTCTGGACAATATTTGTCATTGTTTTGTGTTGATAATTGATTTACAATAATACACATATTCATACATTTGTATATAACAGCATATTTGTCCACTCCCGTGTTGATAAGAGTATTAAATCCTTGAGAAATCTCCCTTTAAGGTACATTTTGATCTGATAAAATAATTGTGCGATTAATCTTGATTAAATATTTGAATCGATTGACAGTCCTAAATAAAACCGAATATTTTGAGGGGGAAAAAATCCAATGCATACTAATCTTAAAAGAAATAATGGATGCATGACTTTGTAGAAAATATCTGACATTAGTTCAGATTCTATAATTTTAAATAAATGCATTGTATGTATAAAACATCCATCCAAAATGTGCCCTTGAACTTCTGTCATGTTAATAATTGATTATGGATCTCACCTCTAATAACCGTGAGAGGGCTTGTATTTTAGGGCACTGAAATGTCATACCTCTGGTAATAGAGGGATGGATGTTTGCAGCTACATGTGACTGGACACACTAACTCTATTTATAACAGCTGAGCGCAAGGCCCCAGTCTGACATAGGCAAGGACAGACAGACATCAGAGCTGAAATGTCCCTGCAGGGAGAAACTCCTGACACCTTCAAACTGGACGCTTCGTCGTTCTGAAACAGGTAGGTTCACTCTCTACTACAGGAACACATTAACATGAATGTACTGTATGTTTTATGTACTATATGCCTCATGTTAGTTGTGTTGATAATGTAATAATGACGTAATAGACGAGACCTTTGATGACTTTGACGTAGAGCAAACAACGTCCATTAGAGTGAAAAACCTTTACCGTAAACAACAAAACAATGTGGTCAAATTCAAACATAGAAGATAAACTTTAAGGGGTTATTTGAGTTGCCGTAATGTTAAGTACGATGACATTTTAATGTTTGTATCACGTTGCATCGATGACGCCCACTGAGCATGTTTGTTAAGCTGGTACATTATGTTGACATTAGATGGCTGAATTTTTCATATCGGGTCATGTGACCGGAGTATTTCGGGGTCTGTTCTGGATCTTGTGACCACTGGTGTTGCTTTGCTGCCCTCTGAGGTCTTCAACTCTCCAGCTTTGAACTAATACCGCAGCTTGTTTGCTTTCTGCACAACAGTTTCCTAATGACAGCTGATTACGGGCAAGGTTAAGCTCCAGACAAATGTACGCTCTATATTTAACTCAAAGGTGTTGATAGAACTTCAACTATAGCCCAGCGGTGACACCAAGGATGTACTGCTACACACTGTGTAGTTCCACTTTCATTATTTTGCAAAATACCTAAATCTGCAACCTTCTATACTGATCTCTCTCCTTTTTTTTCAGATTAAAGAGCATGTGAGGTGTCAAAATGGATGATTTAGATCACTGCATGCACATTGCAGAGTATGACTGGACAAGCTTCTTCGAGGAGAGCGAGGAGTGCGGTCTGCTGCAGCCTTCGCTCGCCTGCCCCGACAGCCCGTGCCTCAGTGATTCGGAGGATTCAGGAAACTCGAGTTCAATCTTCGGCGCAGGCCAACGGGAGCCAAACAGTGATGAAGCTGAAAGCAGCATCGCAGGATGCTGCACGGAGGAAGAGAGCTGCACAGGTTGTGTAGAGTATATACCACGGCAGGTTATTCAGAGTGGTTTAGGAGGAGGAGGACGAGATGATCTTCAAACAAAAGCTGAAATAAGCCTTGTTCGTCCTGAGGAGACGAATGACAACATCACAACCACACTGCAAACTGAGCCACTAAATGTCCAGTCTTCAGATGGAGACTCAACAGAGCTGAAAAAAGAAGATGGAGATGTGCAAATGGGGAGTGACATTAGTGATCTCCTATCCACGCAGGAACCTGACCCACTTCCTCGCAGCCGAACAGAGCTAAATGTGAATGAGCCGCATGCTGCAGACAGAGCCGAGAGGGAGGATGCGAGTGGCGTTGTTTCGAGAGCAGAAAAGGAGCGCTGGTTCGTGACAGTCAATGACGGTCCTGCACGACAGCGAGGGCGCCCCACCTCTGTGAAAAAAAAGCGAAGGCAAAAAAAACCTCGTAAGGACAGACCTGGGCGGGAGAGATCACTTGAAAACAGCTTAAAGTTCGAGATAATGAAAGGTGATAGTGAATGCGAGGGAGGGTCGGACACAGAGTGCGTCACACAAGCAAACCAAAACTTTGTGAAAGAATCAGGAGGGAGTCCGAGTGCTGAAGAAGATCCTGAGAGAGTTCAAATGTGTTTAACGTCTGGTGAAGAAGACAATTTGTCAGGAAAGCTGGTGATATCCCCCAAAGACAACATCGAGCCAATAGACACGACACCCCACGACATATTTACGCCCACAGACCCGTCACGGTTGGACAGCGTGGAGTCTGATGAGCTCGATGATGCCGTTGAGTTCCTCTCCGCTCACAGTTTTGATTCTGAAAGCTATCTGTCCGCTACTGAATCAGTGGAGGACCTTCAGCAGCTTCTCATGGAGCACCAGCAACTGCGAAGTTCATTATCTCTGACAGGAAACAGCCATCTATTCAATACCAATGCAGACAATACGCAGGACAGAGAAGTGCTTTCTCATGATAGCACTCTCTCTTGCTCTGTAACAGCTGCCGACTCTGAAGGTCACTTAAGCACCGGTGTTCAGCCCACCCTGACATTTCCATCTGCCGGCCAAAGTGCTGACAAAATGCCAGATGACGACTCCACATGTGATAACGACACACACAGCACGCCGCCCTCGGATACACACGGACTCCAAAAACATGAGGTGAATCTTTCATCAGCATCTGGTCGCTCTTCAGGAGTTCAGCAGCTTCTCCCCGTTCCTGATTTAACTGTAACGCCGTGCTCTGCGGCTGACAGCCCCGAGACATATGCCGAGGCCGCGGGCGACGCTCGACCTGTGTACGCCATTTCTGCTTTTTGGGATGAAATGGAAAAATTGACGATAAATGACATTTTGCAGCTCAGGATGGGTAGAAGCAGCCCTCCCAGGGAAACACAAGAAACGGCGACGCAAAACGTAGACGATCACAGCTCTTTGGTCGACGCCGTGGAGTGTAATTCATCTGATGGCGGTCTGATGGACACATCCGACACCGCCGACTCAGACTATTTCACGCAGCCTGACGAATCCAAGCCAGATCGTTCAAGCTGCGAGTTTTCCACCTCCGATTTTGAAGAAGAGTACTGTCAGTTTCTCGGCGCCAGCAGGAACGCGAGTCCTGACCCCCGACGCAAAAAACAACGACGCACCAGTGACTCTCCTTTCTTAGCACACGAAGAAGACGATTCCACGAGCTCTGAAGGAAAGGAGACGCCTGTGCCTTCAGAGGACTTCCCAAGAAAGTATTTAGAGGATCAGGACTCAAATGATTTAATTTCAAGCAAACTCGCGTGGCCGAGACCGATAACAAAAAGCAAAAGTGTACACAACGTACAAGCTCTCAACATGGAGGATTTATCGTCGCTACTCGGCGATGATGAGAGCAGCAGTCTGTTTCTCTGCAGCTGTCCGTCAGTGGAGGAAAACGTGGTTTTAGAAGCGAGCGACAGCTTGGGAACACTAACACCTGAACCTTTTCTGGATGAACATTATCAAATATCCTTTCCTGAAGTGTTTGAATACTTTTTCAAAGAGGATAAAACGAAGAATGGCTCCCGGTGTGTCACCGTCTACGAGCCAGAGGACATTTCAGTGGCTCCTGTGTTCGACTACACTCTTTGTACATTCAGGGATGAAATGTCTTTCTCCTGTCAGGAGAAACTCATCCCCATTTTCTCTTGTTCTCATCCCATTGTCAGAGAACTCACATTCCCAAACCCGGACTATGTTTTCTTGAGCGCAGACTGCGAGGAGGAGGACGGTTACATCTCTCCGATCAGAGTCGTGTCTCGCTCCTTCATCCGGGGCCGTGACTGCGGGGCAGCGGGCCCGTGTGGATTTGGCGGTTGGAAAAGTTTGATGAGGAAGATTCGCTTCCCTGACAAAGGTAGCATCTGGTGCAGGAGATCTGGCGCCTGGGTGTTCCCAGTTGAGGCTGAGAAGATCACCATCAAGAGTGCGGATCCACCAGTAACAGTGCTCACTGAGAGGAGAGTCTCTTCAACTCCTTCTCAGTTGTTTAGAGAGCTAGCGGCGCAGCAGATGACAAGTAAGTCTGAGCTCTCTCATACACCGGACTGGATGTAAAAAAAACAAAACACACCAAAACAAAACTTTATGTCTCTTACAGGACGAGAGGGCGTCTTCTCCACACTGAAGCAGTCAGATATGTGTTTGGTCTGCATTGCTTTTGCCTCCTGGGTGTTAAAATCCTCTGATCCAGAGGCTGCTGATGCCTGGAAAGCAGGTATGAACCTCCTTGCATCGATATTCTGCGGTTCGGTTACAATCATGAATCTACTAATTTAATTAAAACCCGTTGTCTAAACTACAAACATTAAAAGACCCTGACACATTGTTTCTGCATCAGCGTCTTCCTGAAAGGTGATGCCACGTATTTCTGTGCACTAATCAGAGTTTAGCAACAGTGGATTTAAAGTCTGATGATATGGTTGTTTTTTTTTAGCTGAGTTTTTGAGTGTTTAACTCTTAATAATTAACAACTAAGAATATTAATATACTCAATATTTGAAACCACTTTTTCAGGGGCTTTAAAGGTACAGTGTGTAGGATTTGGTGGCATCTAGTGGTGTGGTTGCAGATTGCAACCAACTGAGTACCCCTCCGCTCACTCCTCCCTGGTGGTACCACGGTATTGCACTCTGCAGCTCACGTTACTGCAGTTTTACAAGCGTGTTGGAGAACTACGGTGGCCTTCAGGTAACGTAAAAACGTAAAAGGCTCTCTCTAGAACCAGCGCTTAGTTTGTCAGTTCTGGGCTACTGTAGAAACACGGTGGAGCAACATGGTGGACTCCGTGAAGAGAACCTGCTCCCTATGTAGATATGAAGGACTCATTCTAAGCTAACGAAAACACAATGATTCTTAGTTTCAGGTGATTACACACTGATGAAAACATTAATATTATATTCCATTTCTGCTAATAGATCCTCCAAAATGTTACACACTGTTCCTTTAAGTATTGAACATGAAGAGTACTGTATAACTTGATGAACTGACATCCAATTCTTCAAAGTAACCTTTATTGAAACCCTGTTTAGCTCTGCTAGCAAATGTGAGCGCGCTGTCGGCCATCCAGTACCTGCGGCACTATGTGAAGAGGAAGAGTCCCTCTTAAGATGATCCCTGATATGTTTCACACAAGAGAGAAGACAAGAGTCATTTCCAATCATTTTCACTTGGGTCCATCCATAATTAATATATATATATATAAATATATATCACTTCTACTGCCTCAGTGTATGCGTTGGTTTCAATACAGTATGAAAAGGTAGAAGTTAGCAAACTGATGTTTTAAGTTCTTTTCAGCTTGAAGCTAGTCGGACATTTTTAGTTAAAGGAAGTTAAAGTCTGGTGATATTATGTTTCTTATTGTCAACAGATTCCATAAAAAGAGACAAACAAATAGTGAATTGATCTAATGATTGATTTAATAACAAGGATTGTCTGTGTAAACAATATATACCTATAGCTATAGCTAATTCCTCTGTAACTGAGACCTCCTCTGCTGCTGTAAACACTCACTAGCAAATCAAGGGCCGAAAATAGCTCTCAACAAATGCACTAGTTCAAGATTCATAGATCCATAGATTTAGTTTACATATTCATAGTTTCAATATGTGCAGTGAAATGTGGGGAGAAAAAAAAAATAAGGGTTGAAAGAAACTAACTGTAAAGGATAACATTTTAAAAATAGAAAATTATAGATATATGCTATATAAGTATTAAATTGTTAAAGTGCATATTTTTAGTATAGGTAAAATATAAAATGACTGTTAGCTGTTGTTTTAGGAAATTATTTGGCTTTTTTAATTGTTATTTAATTTAATCAATATACTGTATATTAGAGACCTAATAGGAACAAATTGGCTTGAGGTCGAGAGCCAAAGACAGGATAGGGATGTTGGACTAACGTTGTTGGTTTTATGGGATTTGCTGACAATAAGACAAAACTTTTAATAACTTTTGATTTTTCAGTTCTGGGTAAATGATGTTGACATGTGGACCATTCTGTAATAAGCACAGAAGTTCATACTTTTTTTAAACACGTGCTGTTTGTGAATGTCATGGCGTTGTATGTCATACGGCTGTAATCGAGCTAAGTTGGCAGCTTGTAGAGTTTTCCAGCAGATGTAAAGTGTATGTGGGGTGTCTTCTTCGTAAGAGGATGAAAAAGGGGATGAACACCTGAAAGAGGGTTGTGTTGTAGATATCGGTCTGATGTTTATGTATGTTGTAAGAAAAAGCTTCAGTAGGTGACTGCATGAGCAGTGCATGATGGGTAAGCGCCGTCTAAATAGAGCAAGCCGTTCCCAAACTTTTGTGCCCCTTTAATAGGAGGTCATGTCTACTTGTGAGCTCTCAGCACAAGCTGCAGGAGATGTGAGCAGAGGGGTTTTCCACTTTTAGACCATTTCATTTGAATCATTTCAAAGAAGAATGTAACTCTGTGGAGCGTTTTTTGTAGTTTCCTACTCTGGTAATAAACTCACAACGCCTTAGATTAATCTCAGGTTGGGAACCACCGGTCTAAAACACTGTGTAGTAAAAAGGCCGGCGTACCTGCTGAGATTTGTCACATCCTGTGTTGGAACAAAATGTAAGCTTTAAGAATAGCTAATTAAGGGTGACGAGTGGTTGGGGTGCATACCACATGGGTGCAAATGCCCTGAGCAGCGAGTCCCTGGTTTGATTCCCGGCTGGCTGGACCGTTTGCTGCCATTGATGTCATTCCCCTACTCTCTATCCCCACATCTCCTGTCTCTCTCCACTGTCACTATCACATGGAGGCATAAAATGTCAAAAATAATCTAAAAAAAAAGAATAGCTAATTATATATTTGCCTATTAATGTAAGCGATATAAATATCCGTTAGGTGTTGCTTTTGTGTGTGTATTACCACTATATAGTCTGCTGTTGTCACGGTTACATTTTGTGTTAAGATCTACAAGTAAATGACTGTTAGCAGAACGCACCATATCTCTTGTCAAACAAGACTGGGTACATATGATTTTACATGTCTTTTGTGCAATAACTGATTTAATGCAATAAAGCCATCAATATACATCACACTCCTCTCTGTCCAAGTTGATGTGTGCAGGAAATACTAACAGGAGCTGTACTGTTATTTTCACACAGTATTACCCCACGCAGTAACACTTTATAATAACCAGCATTCATAAATGGTAAGTTGACAGTTAATTCAACTTTAGTTAATAGTTATTTTACTGTTAAACAATGAAATGATAATTAATAATGTTTACTAATTATTAGCAATGTTGAAATTTGTTATTTTAACAGTTTATTGTTGCATACGTTATAATATTTATATACTATCTATAAACATGTTTTGGATGGGTATTATAAAGTTGCAGCTGATGATTATAATACCTTGTTAAATGGTTAATAAATACTTTGTAAAGCATCTAGAAACATGATTTAGATATAGTTTTTGGTCCATCGATCTATGTAATGTTTACAGATGTTTTACAAATCATTTGGTAATCATAAACAAATACTTAAGAGCAAATAAAATGTTATGTGTGCAACAACAAGCTGTTAATAGTAGACTATTGTAATCAGAATGTAATTGTTATTGTCTCGTTTGTTAACGCTTATTAATGATGATTATTATAAAGTGTTACCACACACGCCGTTGCCAGTTAGTTAGTTACACCAAGCTAAAACTAAAGCAGTCTAATGCATATATAAAATACAGAGAGGTGTTTCTGTTATTCAGCCCTTATTGATATTAACGGGGTGGATAAAGTAACAAACAGACATGATGTCACATATAACGTAATTCTGTTCAACAGCAGCAGAGACTACATCCTCCAAAATGACCTCACAGTTGAATCAACATTTCTCTATAACGGACTAACATGATTAACCTTCATGACGGGAGGATTTACTGACGGACTGTTGTATTAGACGGCATTCGTTTTAGCTAGGTGTACCTAATAAATTGGTAATGTAGTGTAATATCCCACAGGCTGTTGTTACAGAGGAACTCCAAGTGCAAAGAGAATACGGTGTCATTGCAGAAATATTTATTGAAATAAATATGCAATGGATACACTTTCATATTATGTCACATAAATATTGAATTTAGAGGCAGTTCTTTTAAAAATCCCATTACAATTCTCAAGATTTAGTTTCTCTCCAATTCATTTACTCTCATCAAAACAATGTAAATACATTATTCTAACAATATAAGGTTCTGTCTGTAGCGACAGATCATGGTCCAATTAATAATTATCTCAACTTATAATACTATATACTGTTTTAGCTTATGATTTACTGCTATCGTGCTGAATCAAGGGTCAGGTGTTCATGTCTACTGCTATATCAATAGTACTCATTCATATAGAATATTGTGAACATGTAATATTTACAATCTCAAAAATGAGCGAATAAAAGCTTCGGTTATACTGTGAAAAGATATCTTGATATATAAAACTTTAGGATTTAGACAAATATTTAGCAGGTTTAAAGAGTAAAACCAACCTCTACTATGCTTTCAAAGTCTAAACACCACAATGCAACTTGCTACTCTAGTTTGGTGAAAAATGAAGGCTGAGTCATGCTAGGTCGTTACAATCATCCAAACACCGATTTAAATGTCATTCTGTACAAGGAAATCATTTAGAAATCATAGATAGATATTTAACCTTAACACCAAAGTCAGTCTGTTTTCATATCCTTTATAAGAGCTATGTTTTAGCAAATTCATATCACTGCATATGAAACAGTTTTACAGTTTGTTAGAGAATATCTGTCACTTAAAATCTCACATGAACGGGTGAGATCGTTTTTGTTACTTTGATAATAAAACTAGTATAAAGTCTTAAGTGATATGAAAATCTGAGACGGACTTTGACAGTCCCATTAAGTGCTGAACAAGGAATGCACATAAAAATCCACAGAGTTTTCTAAAATATATTAAAACAAAGAAAGACACACAAATATTCTCTTACAGTCTTAAAAAGTACACAGTATTCTATTGGGTATGAGTGTAGGGTTTCAGGGCATGCACCACCTGCAACTCAAGATGGCTTGTCACCTTCTTTCTTCAGACGGCTTCAGAAAAACACAAACAAAGAAACAAGGTGACACTTTGAACACATTTTACACCAGTTTAACTGAGCAACGTGGAATGATGTCCATCATTTTGTCTCAATAGTGGAGAAAATGACAAACCGCTGCGCAAATATCAGGGGTGTAAGAAAATATCTAAAATATATATATATATAGTTTTCCGATATTTTGTTTTGTGATACTGTATCGATTCTCAAAACACTGCATTGATTTTAATTAATAGTTTTCCTGTAAAGATTAAGTCAGTCAATACTTTATTCCATTTGCAAAGAGATAGTAGTGCTGTGATGTTGGATGTTAGAGGGACTGTGAGAAATACAATGACAGTTTTCTAAAATTAGATTAAAAAAAAAAAATCACAATGTAATCACCCTGCTTATAGTATCGCAATATATCACAATATATTGAATCATAACCCTTGTATCATGATATGTATCATATCGCCAGATTCTTGCCAATACACAGCCCTAGCGCAAATGCTAACGCCCGGGCCACACTGCCTGCGTGAGCGGCGAGCGTGCGTTGCAGAACCCCGTGCTTTTTCTTTTTTCTTTATCTGTACAATATGTCACAGACATGGAAAAAAGGAAACATTTATTTATAACTCAACATTTTCTGTTTCAAAATAAAAGCCCTCTCGCATTTTTCTGTGGACAGAATCCATCTATTTGTGAACACGAGGCTTTTATCCTGAAATATTTGCAGGACAGTGTTGTGGAAAGTGCAGTGATAAATTAATAAGAGTAAAGGTTTTTAATTATGAATTATTACTATTATTTGCAAATGAGCCCACACTTCTTATCATTTTTCTGTCTAAAATATAGAAATTACATCAATACTGAAATACAATTAATTAATTAATGAATGAATTAAATAAATGTTCTATTATTGATGGTCTTTATGAAAGGCAAACTCAATGTAGAAAGAAAAGGCTGGGAGTAGCAGCACAGCAGCATCAAGGCTGTCTGTGTGGACACCACAGGTGTGCGAGCCGCAGCACTTCAGCGAGGTAATCGTCCACCCGGGCGTAAGGGATTTTATGTATTATGAAGTCCCATTAAGCTGCATAGCAACGATAATAACGTGATGCTTTTTAATCACTGAAAGATCAGATTTTCATTTCTCTCTGGTGAAGTAATGTTTTCAGCTCGTGCTCTAGATAAGACGTTGAAAAAACTCACCTGTAATAATCTTCCTGACTCGGTAGAGGGCCTCCATGCAGGTGGTGCCCATGCAGCCACTGCTGCTCCAAAGCCATCCTCTGCAGCTCTGCAGACTGAGCATGCATGGCCTGGAGCTGGTGAGCAGCAGACATCTGAGGAATCGGGCCCTGCAGCTCTCGTGGATATGCTCCTACGGAAAACACAAATATAAAAAGACCAAATTGGAGGAGCTGGAAAATAATGTAGTTGTGGGCTGTGAGTACGTTAAGAGTTAAGATTACTAACCAAACAGTGGGTGGCGCAGCATCTCATGATCATGAGGAAGCTCGCTGAGTAAAGCGTTGGGGATGTGGCCGCCAGGGAAGGGGAACCGGGCCAAACGTGGTCCTGTTGCCAGGGGGTCTAGAGGATGAGGGCCTTGACCTGGATGAAGAATTAAATCATAAGAGTAAATGCAGGTCAACTTCTCGCCACCGGATATATCAATACTGACTAATTAACTTCTCAGTCAATAGGTCCAAACTCACCTTGGCCGAGGGGATCCTGTTGGTGCAGGTGGAGGTGGGAGTGAATGTGAGAGTGCTGGTGATGATGCGGCGTCACATTGAGCATCTGCAGCCTGGCAGCGGGGTCGGCCACAGACGCCATCCTCTCTGCGTGAAGCCGCTCTGCAGTGAGTCGCTCTGCGTAACTCAGCTCTGGGCGCAGCTGAGGTCCTGCCAGCATCATCCTCTCCCGCTCCAGGTGGTTCAGCCCGGGATGGAAGGGTGCGAAGTGGTGGGGAGGCCCGGGTATGTGGGGAAGACCGATGGCCCCGTGTCTGGCAAAGTGCTCCATGGGGTTGGCCGAGGGGTGTAAAGTTTCCATGTCAGGGGGCTTGACCTCATAGCCGGGCTTCATCCTCTCGCGGAGCTCCCTCTCTCGGAGGTTCCTCAGCTCGCGCTCTCTGAGGCTGGGCTCGGCGCTGTACAGGCCAGGCATGTGGTAGGCCAGTAAGGGGTCACCAGGGCTCAGTGACACGTAGAAGGGGTGGTTGCGGTTGTTGGGCGACATGACATGGGGTCGGGCGTATTCGCTCAGGGTGCGCAGAGCAGGTGTATCCGGACCAATGTAGGGGGGCACAGCGGCCACAGTGGTGGGCGGCTGCTCGAAGGAGGGGCGTCCGTGGCCCTGAACCGTCATCTGAACGTCGCTCATGCGACTGTCGTGGGAGGAGGTGGACGCTCTCTGTAAGCAAAGACAGTGTGTGAGATAACTCATGACATGTTTTGTGACAGAGAAGATGCTTAAAAAAGGAATGAATGCACTCACAGCATTTCTGTCTGCCTCCCGCTCTCTCTCTCGCTCTCTGTCTTTCTCCCTTTCACGTTCTTGTCGTGCACTGAGCTCAGCCTCCCTCCTGGACTTCTCCACGGCCTCCTCCCTCTTCTTGGCCAGCTTGGAGGACGACAGTGGAGTGAAGAACAGGTCTGTTCTGGCACAGGAGTTGTAACCACGATCCAAGTGTTTGATAAACCTGAAAGAAATAACAGATGAGTTATACTAATACATTTTCACACAAAATAGCACCATGATTCATTCAAAGGTAGTTTTGGCCACAATTCCTGTCAGTTATAGTATTGTTCTTCGTCTGCTGGATGAAGTTCGCCATATTAGCTTATTTAGTGATAATATGTCAGTGTTCACAGCTTGTTTGCGCTGCCCACCTGTGACCAAAAAAAGTCAGTTGTCGCAGGTTTAAACTGAGGGATTTGTTTGAAACGTCTGTCCACTTGCTTTGCTTTCCATACTGTAAGTAAAATGTTACCATAATTGGTAGGATTGGTGAAATTTCTCTTTAAATTTTGCATTTGATACTCAATAATAAAAGTAAATCAACCAAGTAGACATCATCTGTATTCAAACAGTGTTATGACTGCTTTCATAACAATACACAGGAGTGTAAAAACTGTCCAATTTTTACAAACACTTCTTTTTGTGATTTTCCTAAGGAAGAATGTCTTCCACCATACCGTGCAGACTGGCTGGCATGGCTTGCCACGTTGACGATGGTGGGCTCTGGCGAGGGGCTCCGTGGTGGAGATGGTGGGCTCTCAGCCTCTTCTATCTCATCCAGTGGCTCTTCTTTAATCTGAATTTGTGATCCTCCTGGTATGGCGCTCGGCGAGGGTCTCAGAGGAAGAGGCGGGAATGATGGCTGGAGGCTTGGGACGGGGCCAATAGCAGAAGATGTTACAGGGTTGTGAGGGTGTGAGGCTGCAGGGGGTGGGTGAGAGGAAGTCATGCTTTTTCCAGGGTGGGTCGGCACCTGAGAGATCACTGGAAGTTGGGTAGGAAGTGACTGCATTGGCAAAGGCTGTGGCATGAGCTGAAGAGGGGGAGGGAGGGCACCCGGAGGATGCTGGTTGGGCAGACAGTTGAGTGGCTTGAGAGCAGGGGGAGGGGGGAGATTGGAGGGCATCTGAGGGAAAGGTGTAGCAGACTGGTGTGGCATCTGTTTGTGTGAAGGTGGAATGGGAGTGGTGGGAGGAGGCTTGATTTGTGGGCCAGACAGAGGAGGCTGGGGGAGCTGAGACTCCCTAAAGAAGGGTGGGGGTCGCTGAGGGGCCTGAGGTGACGGGCCATGAGGCTGCAGAGGCTGTGCAGAGCTGAGAGCAGGTGGGACCTGAAATGCTGGAGAAAGAGGAGAGTCCTGACCCAGTGCTAGAGGAAGAGATGGTGGACCAGGAAGAGAGTGAGGAGCCGGCTGTGGTCGGTTGTTTGGGCCCGCTGTGGCAGCTGGCTGACCGGCAGCTGGCTGAGGGGGGTCTGGAGAAGGAGGAGGGGGGCTCGGAGCAGGATCAGCAGGGGGGTTGCTTTGCATTGGCTGAGGAGTGATGGTATGGCCCTGAGAGGGGAGGGCCTGTGGGACTGGTGTGTCAGCCAACACGGCGGCAGGAGCAACGGGCTCTGATGGGACGCCGTTGGGCTGAGCAGAGGAGTCAGAGTCGCTCTCGTTGCCCTGCTGAGGGCTGGGAATGCTGGGAGAGGAGCTGCGGTTGTCCTGATCGATGTCTTTGGTGTCAATGCTGCCGTCATCCTGAGCACTGCGGCTCTCTGAAGAGCTTTCCTCCTCTACCTCGGCCTCACCCTCTGAACGCGAGCCCCGTGGATCCTGGAGGAACAAACAAATGATGTAACCATTTCACGCCAAGAAATATTATTCCTTTCATTATTACTATATAACTTTCTGTGCTCAGTTAACATTATGTGATCATTTGAGCTGACTGTGATAATTTTTTCATAATCACTGGATTCCACAATCAAGGGAATTTAAAGTCAATGTTACAAATGATTATTAGGTGCGTTTCCATCAGCTGGTTAAATAAGCGGTCTACCTGAGCACAAGGGGAAAAAAACATGGAAAAGGAGCTCATGGCCGTCTAGATCTTACTACTGTTGGACAAGTTCTTCTGTTTCAGCTCATATGAGACCATGTTTGTTACTTTCTGAAACAGGGTGATTACAGATGATTAATGGGTGCCTTGATTTATAGCGGAGAGCCTCCCCTACAGGTGCAGCGGTGAGTTTGGCAGCTCCGGGGTGGTAGTAAATGTACAGTTTAGGTTTCAGTGTGTCTCTGAATAAACACTGCAGCGCCTCAAGTTCCCCATGTCTTGCCCTGCTGGGTAAAGTGAAAGGGTTTAGCCCTAAAGTGAGCATCAACTTCAGCCCTGGAGGCAAAACAAGGTCTCCCCTGTGCCTTCCCACCACAGTCTGGAAGCTGAAGAAGGACCGGTTGTACTGGCTTTGTTTTTCACAGTTGCATATTAACTTTTTAAAATAAAATCAAGCCTCCTTCTGCATTAATTAACGGTCTTGAACAAATTTTCCGTTACCTTATGTCGGCCCACATAACAGTTTTAGAATGAGCTATTTAAAATAAATCTATGTGCAGCAGAGTGAGAGGTGAAACATTGTTTAAGTAAACTATTTGAAGTTTAATTGACATTGGTTCCTTTGCCAACGGCCGCATCATTTCGATGAGCAGCCACTGAAATCAACAACATGGATTTAGGTCTACTTGCAAAGCCAAAGAACAGCACTGCTGTGTGGCATAAAATGAATAGAAAAAAGACAATTAAGTCGTTAATTGCAATTATCTCTATGACAATTAATCGTCAACTATAGTTTTACGATTGTGGCAGCCCTACTTACACTTTAAAACTCATTGCAGAACTTTCACTGACATTTTAGGACTGAAGTTTACCATCGCCGCTGCACAAAATGGAAAGTTTGGAGAAGTTTTTACCCAAATGTTATTTGACATTAAGTGTTCCCTCTCACCTGTGTCTTCGGCCTTTTAGGTGCAACTTTTTCAGGCTCGTCAGGCTCCTGAGCAGGACTCTCCCGTACACGCTTTGTTGTCTTTGGTGACGTTACCTCCTCTTTTATCTTCTGTGGACACAACATGACATTTACACAGTGGTGTTAATTACTGAAAGACGACTGACACAAAACCTCAGTGAGTGACATTCAACATGCATCTATGGCTGCAGCAGTATTACAGTACACGCATCCTTAAGGGAAACATTGTTAAAGTCACCTATGCATAAATTCTTTGAAGAATAAGATAATGTCATACTGATGCAACATGTATATGAAATGTGTAGATTATGTTTACCTTGTTTGTCTTCTTACTGGAATCATTCTTATTATCTGTGGAAGACGATCTCAAAGAAGTAGAAGTTGGTCCGCTCGGGGAGGGCTGGCTGCTGGACTGCTGGTCCTCACTGGTGGGGGAGCCTGTGAGCCTCCTGTGGCCACTTCTTAAAGATGACAGCTGCTTTAAAAATATATATATAATATTGTTAAAACTCATGCAAGACGGACATGATTCTCCTAATGTGCAAGGTATTTAACTAATTAAAAAGTGAAAGTAGAACATTTTGACAGTTTCAATAAGGGTGTGAAATCTGTTATATCAATATGACATTTTAACTGCAGTTTCTTTTGAATGTTCATTATTAATAATAAAGATAACAGTGTAATTGATCTGACGGCCTCGGGCTTACAGGTGCTCTGCTTCGCCGTGTCCTCATGCCATGCTTGCTGTTCACCTCTTCTTCCTCTTTAACAGGTTTAAACATGAATGGAGCGCCTGCAGATTTGGGAGCTGGCGGCAGACATCCATGTTTACTTTCATATGTGCGACAAGTCGTGCACAGCAACGGGTTGTCTCTTCGCCCCTGGTGCCAATCCTTAGAACCTGTTTAAGGAAAAAAAAAAAAAAAAAAAAAAGCTTTAGGCACAAGTTTCAAAAAAATGTTTAAAGCATTTTCAAGTACTTTTCAACGACTACAATTACCGACTCGTGGTGGTATGCCTCTGCCAAACAGTTCACATCCAAAATGTCATCACTTCATCATGTCATTGCTTCAAATTGAAATTATTTGAGTTACAGCCAAAAACAGTCAGTGAGGTCACAGTGACCTTTGACCTCTAAATTCTACTCAGTTCATCCTTGAGTCCAAATGGATGTTTGAGCCAAATTTGAAGAAATTCCCTCCAGGAGTTCCTGAGATACCAGGTTCACGGGAATACGACGGATGGACGGACAAACATAATGCCTCCAGCCATGGCTGTCTCCGGCGTGGAGGCATAAAAAGGCTTTATACAGAAACCTATAAAACATTAGAATTGCAAAAAAATACTGAGCCCACTCTGATAAATCACAAATAAAGATGTGCACTCACTTGTTGTACCACAGTGGCTGCAGCTCTTGATTTCCTGTTCACTGTCTTCACTGTCAAGATCATCCTCGCTGGCAGAACTCGCATCCACTGCGAAGGAAAAGATCAGCTTCAATGAAGACGTCCAGTTCATATGACCGCTGCACATCGTGACCGCACAACTATGAACATCGGCATGCAGAGGGGAAACAAAAATGGCCACACATTTCTGAGTGCTCACCTGAATAGTTTCGCGAAGGGGTGACGGGAACTGCCGCGGAGCGAGTCTTTGCTTTGCGAGAGGACGGCTGTCGGCGTTGCTGTCGATAAGCTCTTGTTCCTGCAGCTTCGGGAGTTTTCTTCCAGTGGTAATAGAAAGTGATCAGCTCCCCCTGATGACAACAACACTGGACTTTTAGGAACAATCCAAGTTATGCTTCTGATATATATATATATATATATATATATATATATATATAAATATAACTTTCATAAAATCACGGCATGCATTAAAAAATTGTTCTGCAAGAAAAAAGGTTCAAGTGTTCAATTACAGTCTTTTTGCTGGGCAGAAAGTCTTTCCGGATGCGGAAAAAATTCTTTCCATACTGCCTCAGGCCTTTGATGAAGCGTTTCTGAAGGGAAAAGGAGGGAGAGTGAATTAAATTAGAGCTGCAACGATTAATCGATCCGTTATCAACTATAAAATGAATCACTAACTATTAACTAGTAATTTTTTAAGAAAAAAGTTCTCCAGCTTCCGAAATGTGAATATTTTCTGGTTTCTTTACTCCTCTATGACAGAATATCTTTGAATTGTGGACAAAACAAGACATTTGAGGACGTCATCTTGGGCTTTGGGAAACACTGATCAACATTTTTCACCATTTTCTGACATTTTATAGATCAAACAACTAATCGATTAATTGAGAAAATAATGGACAGATTAATCGACAATGAAAATAATTGTTAGTTGCAGCCCTAGATTAAATGATATACAGTTGCCAAACAAAAGGCTCCAGAATAGATCATGTTAATCTTGTGATATATACTGTAGCAGAATTTATTAAACAAATGTCTGGCATTGTTATTATAATAACATAGTACTGAACTGATTTGACTAAGCTGGCGGTTAAAAACACTATTTTAATGCTGGCTTGTATCAAATTAATGTGAACAAAGTTGAGTAAATTGCCAATTTCTCATCAGAGAACTTTTAATTTACACTCACTGCACTGTTAAACATGTTAAGTATAGTTAAAATATATAAACAGTTTGCATCCTTTTCATCACCGAGGATTTTATCTGCCTGCACAAACACTGACTAACACTAATCGACGTTCAGTGCTGTATTACTACTGTAGCTAAAGGCATCTCACCACATCATCCTCCGACCAGCATTTCTCAATAAGCTTCGGCAGAGGCTTCTTAACCAAACGCTGGAGGGCTTTCGCTGCATCATAATGACTTGCATGTAGCTAGAATTGAGAAAAACAAAAGATGTTTGTAAAATTTGCAACGCAATATTTTTGTTCTTTGAATTTACTGAAGGCTAATGAATATAATTCAAGTTGTGCTCCGCACCATGTTCAGGGCGTTGAGTGTGGTGTCATCACGGGAGGCTGCTAAACATCCGTCCTCTGTGGATCCACCGTCACACATCCCTGCAAACGCGGCCATGCTCCTTGAAAAAGAAATAGGTGAAATGCATTTTTTACACTTTCATGCTTCAATTTTCAGTCTGATTCCAAGGATGCTTGATAATACAGGCCCTGGTGTCTCCAGCAGGAAACTAGCAGGGTTAACAGTGTTTCTCTTGCATGACATTTAAGAAATCAGGTAAATAGAGAAAGTAGACATTAACCAGGCTGCTTTCACTCTGGCATTCACATAACCAGATCAAGACTGGTTTTGTTTTGCAAGTACTTCCCCACTTGTGACACTTTTCTGATTACTGTGTCAAAAAAGATAGTCAGTTATACTGGTTATTTTTGCGTTTTGATATTGTTATTACAATAATGCCCCATAGGTTTGGTTTGACATATAGTTATTTGTTTATAGTTAGGTTACATAGTAAGGGTGATTCAGTTAAGCATTAAATAGCATCCTGCATCTTGTTGTTCAGTAAGGACATGGCTGCATGTTAATTATTAGAGTTTATTGTAAAATTCTCCTTTTGCAAAGGTGCTAGCCTTTATACAGGACTCAAGACTGACAAAGTTCACGTAAGTACCAGTGATTATAAACAGTATGGTGCAGACACTGACCTGGCAGCTCGGAGGTACATGAGAAGGTCACAGTCATTGACCCCAGGTGTCCACATCAGCTCCTCACTCTCTATCTGAGTCTGTAAAGCAGGACCAGGCCGCGGCTGCAACTCTGGAAGTTTGGCCTGTAGTGAAAACAGCAAACACTTATTAGACCACCTCACAGAACAGCAACTGAATGTCCTGCTAAGATTTATGTTAAAAATAGAGAATTACAAGGCAAAAATTAGGGATGCACCAATACTGATACTGGATCACTTCCACACAGTGAGGCATACAGCTTATTATTTAAAAACTGGTATCAGATCGGTACTCGGTATTGGCCGATACCCAAAGCCCAGGTATCACCATCGCTATCTGCACTGAAAAAGTCGGATCGGTGCATCCCTAGCAAAAGTCCAAGCACTTTTAATAACAATATTTACAAACTTTTCAAGACTTGTTTATAAGAAACATTTAAAACAGTCATTTACATTTTAAGAATGATTAAACTGTCAAAAATGTGTGTTATTACGATGTGTAATTAAAGTAAATAATGTATAAAGGATTTCATTATAATCAAATGATTTTGTTGGTGTTTGGTAATAGTACCTACTAGAATCTGTTTCACATAATAAGTAAGGCTGTCAAAGTTAATGACGTAATAATGCATTAACGCAAATTTGTTTTAACGCCACTAATTTCTTTAACGCATTAACACAATTGATCTTTCGGAGGTTGTAGCTAGAGTGATAGAGATACGGGCATATGAAACTAGAAAACATAAGGAATCTATTGGTACCAACCATGTCATGTTACCTTGTCGTAAAGGAGGTTAAATAATGCTCCAAACTTAGGCTAAATTTTGTCGAGGAAAAACTGTCATGGCCATTTTCAAAGGGGTCCCTTGACCTCTGACCTCAAGATATGTGAATGAAAATCTGTTCTCTGGGTACCCACGAGTCTCTCCTTTACAGACATGCCCACTTTATGATAATCACATGCAGCTTTGGGCAAGTCAGGGTTTCTGGACAATATGTGTCATTGTTTTGTGTTGTTAATTGAGTTCCAATAATAAATATATACACACATTTGCATAAAGCAAGCATATTTGTCCACTCCCATGTTGATAAGAGTATTAAAAATCTCCCTTTAAGGTACATTTTGAACAGATAAAAAATGTGTGATTCATTTGCAATTAATCAGGATTAATCATGGACAATAATTCAATTAATTGGGATTAAATATCTTAATCGATTGACAGCCCTAATAATAAGATATTCAAATAGATTCTCAAATTCAACACAGGACAGAGAAGCATTACATACTGCATGAAATACAAATAACAAAGCACACTGAACAGACAGGTCTGACCAGTTTTATAATGAGCCTAATGGGCCACTAGTGTATTCACTCAGCAGGTAAACATACTTCTTTAACATAGTCTTCCTTCCTCTTAAGTGTTCACCACCTCAAAAACAATAAATCAATTTGACTAAGTGTATTAATTATTGCTATACTCAAAAATGTGACATGATCAGTTGAAGCAGGGTGTACCTGATGACTTGGTCCCACTCTGATCTCGCCCTGTGTGCTGTTCAGGCTCCTGAAACATAAAACATAAAGCATCCCATGGTGATAATATGCATTAATAATAATTTGCCTCCCGCAGTAATGACATTAGCAACAATGTAATTGTGTTCACACAGTTAAAAGTCAGGCTGCTGTACACTGAGTGTTAATTAGCAGGTGATTAAGGCTGTACAGTATGCACACAGACATATGATCGATGTGTGTGTGTGTGTATAATCTGTCGTTCTTTGACTCACCATTGTGTACTCTACTCTAAAGTGAATTGGTCATCCTTATGTGCTAGTCGCCTCAGTCATTGGTATGTGTTTATCTACAAAAGCATTCTGGGTTTAGTTCCTTCTTACTTGTCTTCTCTTTTAAAAAGGAAAACTGGAAGTCATAATCTTCGTTCTATGGACATTTTGCAATTTGTTGTTCCCAAAGTACGGACTGCATTGGGAAAGAACGCTTTTAGGTTTTCGGCACCTACTGCTTGGAATAATGTACAATCTGATCTTCAACTTCAGAACAGTTACCTTGAATTAGTTTAACGCTCTGGTGAAATCGCTGCAGTCCAGGTTGTCTGTGTGTAAGTGTTTTGTATGAGCAAGCTTTAATGTTGTTAATTTATGTGTTGTCTGTTATTTTTACTACAACTGTGTTGCTGCTGTCTTGACCAGGTCTCCCTTGTTAAAGAGATCTTTGATCTCAATGGGACTAACCTAATAAATAAAGGACAATAGATAAATAATAATGAGTTGTGTGTGAGAGCAGCTCTCCTCCCTGGTCTCGGTGATTTCAGCAGCAGAACAACATCCCGCCCTCCATCACGGTGAACCAATCTGAGCTGCGACCGGAGACGTTTCCTTCTATTACATGAATGAAACCCGACGCTGGCGAACCGCAGAAGACTGTCAATCAATCACACATGAGCTGCTAATGTCTACGGTCAACCATTAGAGAACAGTGTGTGCTACTCTAGAGATCCTCACAGGCTGACAAGCAGGCTGACTGTTAGCTAAAGTATGCTATCAGTAGTTAATACCCACGTTAGCATGCACAACACAACACAACACAA
The DNA here is from genome assembly GCA_916701665.1 of Sebastiscus tertius. NCBI lineage: Eukaryota > Metazoa > Chordata > Actinopteri > Perciformes > Sebastidae > Sebastiscus > Sebastiscus tertius. The sequence continues at coordinate 15,592 of CAKAOH010024532.1, read as the reverse complement.
CACAACACACACACACACACACACACACACACACACACACACACACACACACACACACACACACACACACACAGCGTCAACAACCCGAGTCAATACACGTCAAAGCCCGAGGGAACAACCGACCATTAATAAAACATGCTTATTCTGCTTTACTGACATTATTGATAATAGCTGCGAATAATAACTACAGTTAGCTTCATTAAACCAAGACCAACAGGAGCTGCTAACCAGACAGCAACATTAGCTGTGTCGGTGGTCACGAAGTTCATGTCTGGCTAACAAGCTAGCCACATAACAGCTAACAGCTAGCAAGCTAGCCACATAACAGCTAGCAGCTAGCAAGCTAGCCACATAACAGCTAGCAGCTAGCCACATAACAGCTAATAAGCTAGCCTAATAACAGCTAATAAGCCAGCCACATAACAGCTAGCAACCTAGCCTAATAACAGCTAACAAGCTAGCCACATAAGAGCTAGCAAGCTAGCCACATAACAGCTAATAAGCTGGCCTAATAACAGCTAACAAGCTAGCCACATAACAGCTAGCAACCTAGCCTAATAACAGCTAATAAGCCAGCCACATAACAGCTAGCAACCTAGCCTAATAACAGCTAACAAGCTAGCCTAATAAGAGCTAGCAAGCTAGCCACATAACAGCTAGCAACCTAGCCTAATAACAGCTAGCAAGCTAGCCTAATAAGAGCTAGCAAGCTAGCCACATAACAGCTAATAAGCTAACCTAATAACAGCTAGCAGCTAGCAAGCTAGCCACATAACAGCTAGCAAGCTAGCCACATAACAGCTAACAAGCTAGCCACATAACAGCTAGCAAGCTAGCCACATAACAGCTAATAAGCTGGCCTAATAACAGCTAACAAGCTAGTCACATAACAGCTAGCAAGCTAGCTACATAACAGCTAGCAGCTAGCAAGCTAGCCACATAACAGCTAGCAAGCTAGCCACATAACAGCTAATAAGCTAGCTTAATAACAGCTAATAAGCCAGCCACATAACAGCTAGCAACCTAGCCTAATAACAGCTAACAAGCTAGCCTAATAAGAGCTAGCAAGCTAGCCTCATAACAGCTAGCAACCTAGCCTAATAACAGCTAATAAGCTAGCCACATAACAGCTAGCAACCTAGCCTAATAAGAGCTAGCAAGCTAGCCACATAACAGCTAATAAGCTAGCCTAATAACAGCTAACAAGCTAGCCACATAACAGCTAATAAGCTAGCCTAATAACAGCTAACAAGCTAGCCACATAACAGCTAGCAAGCTAGCCACATAACAGCTAGCAACCTAGCCTAATAACAGCTAACAAGCTAGCCACATAACAGCAAGCAAGCTAGCCACATAACAGCCAGCAAGCTAGCCACATAACAGCTAATAAGCTAGCCTAATAAGAGCTAGCAAGCTAGCCACATAACAGCTAGCAAGCTAGCCTAATAACAGCTAGCAAGCTAGCCACATAACAGATAGCAAGCTAGCCTAATAATAGCTAATAAGCTAACCTAATAACAGCTAGCAAGCTAGCCTAATAACAGCTAATAAGCTAACCTAATAACAGCTAGCAAGCTAGCCACATAACAGCTAGATAGCTAGCCTAATAACAGATAACAAGCTAGCCACAACACAGCTAATAAGCTAACTTAATAACAGCTAGCAAGCTAGCCACATAACAGCTAACAAGCTAACCTAATCACAGCTAACAAGCTAGCCACATAACAGCTAATAAGCTAGCCTAATAACAGCTAACAAGCTAGCCACATAACAGCTAGCAAGCTAGCCTAATAACAGCTAGCAACCTAGCCTAATAACAACTAACAAGCTAGCCTAATAAGAGCTAGCAAGCTAGCCACATAACAGCTAACAAGCTAGCTAGCTAGCTTGTTATTATTAGGCTAGCATGCTAGCAGACAGTAACATTAGCTGTTATTAGGCTAGCTTGTTAGCTTTTATTAGGCTATGTGGCTAGCTTGTAGCTTGTTAGCCAGACAGTAACATTAGCTGCTAGCTTGGTATGTGGCTAGCTTGTTATTATTCGGCTAGCTTGTAGCTTGTTAGCCAGACAGTAACTTCGTGACCACTGACACTCGGACTATCTCTCTCTGCCTCCTCTCAAAGTCACGCCTCTAACCACTTAAAGACACATATATATGAATGCATTAACAGGTAAACATGTAGATGCATACGGACGGTGGGTTAATGAGGTTACCTGCGCGGACTGAACAGGTCGTCCATGTCGAGGCTGTGTTGATGTGTGTTGTTGACACTCCGCAGCGCAGAGCAGCGCAGCGCAGCGGGCGGTACAGATACTCACACACTCACACTAACTCCGCTCTAAGCTCTCTATTACATGGCTATTCAAAATGGAGGCGGTGGAGTGGAGAGAGGAGGAGGAGGGAGTCACTCTGTGTGTTTTCTCTCAGCTCAATGACCTCAGCAGCCACAGATAAGCCTTCAAAGTTGTCTGGCTGTGCATAACTGAGCATGTGCCGCGGATCAGCAGCAGGAGCAGCAACCATCACCATCACCATCATTATCATCATCACTCAGGCCTCCATGAATCAAACAACACTTCACACTGTGTGTTACTGCTGCGGGTATTAAACATTATTATTATGTAAGACATGAGACATTAACCTCACACCGACACACACAGACCTGTTAATGGAGCACTGTGGGGGAGACAAACACTAATAATACACTGACAGTGTTGTCCTATTTACAGCCCGACGGGTTTTCAGATTATTATTATTATATGATTAAATATATACATATATAAAAATATATAATCATTAATAAAAATCGTTTAAATCCACCATTTTGCCTATGTGCATGCAGTCAGATGCATAATATAATAATTATAATAATAAAAATATAATATAATAATAACAATAATAATAATATAATAATAACTTGAGACTTCGAGTCTGTCAATAAAGATTAATTTAATTGAATAATAATAATATAATAAATATAAAATAAATAAGAAATATAATGTAATACATTCTTCTTCCTTCCTTCTTCTTCTTAATAATAATAATAATAATAACTTGAGACTTCGGGTCTGTCAATAAAGATGAATTGAATAATAATAATAATAACAATAATAATAATAATAATACTATAATACATATAAAATAAATAATAAATATAATGTAATACATTCTTCTTCCTTCTTAATAATAATAATAATAATAATAATAACAAAGATTACAATAATATAACAATAATATACATATATATCATGGCTGTCAATCAGTTAAAATATCTAATCGCGATTATTTATTGCCCATAATTAATCACAATTAAGTGCTAATTAATCACACATATTTTATCTGTTCAAAATGAAATGTACCTTAAAGGGAGATTTTCAAATCTGTTTTTTTATCAACATGGAAGTGGGAAAACATGCTTGCTTTATGCAAATGTATGTATATACTGTATTTATTATTGGAAATCAATTAATAACACAAAACAATGACAAATATTGTCCAGAAACCCTCACAGATACTGCATTTAGCATACAAAATATTAATAAAAATCGTTAATATCCACTGTATTGCCAATGTAGATGCAGTCTGGTGCTGTGAAATGGCAGGTAAACAGAGCAAATTATAATTATAATAATAATAATAATAATAATAATAACAACAATTACATACATATATATATTAGGGCTGTCAAAATCTGTTCAAAATGTACCTTAAAGGGAGATTTGTCAAGTATTTAATACTCTTATCAACATGGGAGTGGACAAATATGCTGCTTTATGCAAATGTCTGTCTTTATCTATTACAACACAAAACAATGACAGATATTGTCCAGAAACCCTCATAGGTACTGCATTTAGCATAAAATAATATGCTCAAATCATAAGATGGCATACTGCATAATAATTATTAATAATTATAACTAATAATAAGTATTATTATATTTACAATTAACACAATTTACATTGTGAATGAATGTATAATTTCCTGCTCCTGAACATCAGAATTTTTTATTTATTCATGTTTTAATAAATGATATGATTAAAGGTCATTAAATCATAATGAAAGAATTAAAACTTTTTGGTAAGGATGTGATGAACAAACTAAACTTATTTGAGAGGCTAATGAGAGTGACAATCTACAAACCAACAGATTACCTGTTATTATTAGTTTGGTTATCAAATACAAAATGCTGTTAACCACTGGAAATTGGGTCTAGGTGGAACCAGAACTAACTAAACTTTTCCATCAAACGTAAAAGCATTCATTTGTATGAACCTGCAGAGGACTTGTGGTGTTTCACTCTTTGCTTTAAACAGAAGTAAAGATGTTAACATCTACATGTATATATACACACAACACAGAGATGCAATAAGCTCCAGTCTTCTGAATCTCCCTGCAAAGGTGCAGAGGACTTTTATGAGACAGGCAAGTGATGGAAAAGAGAAGCAGGAGCCAGAGTTGAGAGAAACATGTGGCTTTAAAATAGAAAATAAAATAGGTTTATGATTGATAGACTACAAGGTTTTAAGACTTAAGAATTATGCAATATTATAATTCCTAATTTTCAACTTTTTCCATATTTTGGGTTGATTTAGGGCTCTGCAGGTCCCTCTCTAGCTTAATAATCAGACTGAATTTCTCCTTTGTTTCACTTTATTATATATATATTTAAATCGCTGAAATAATCAAAAGATGTGGGATGTCAATCAACAGAAACATCTACCACCACCACAGCAAAATAAAAAATAAAACATGGGACAAATAATCACAATACATTCTGTCAGTAAGTAAACTTTTTTATTAACTGTCTCCAAGTGCAGCTTGTCAGTGTTGTAAATAAATATTACTCAAGATATAATCAGGTCTATTATTTAACTCCACGTTAACAAACAGGACAGAATACAGTAGAAAACTTTATAGTCAAGTGTTACAATTACAGTAACTACAGGAAGTTCTCTCTATAAATAATTTACCGTTATCAGTATACAAGTAGCTCTACATTAACCATTATCGCTTTGATGTGTTTTCCATAATTATCCGATGTGTTGTCATGGATTTGTATATATGAATCCATTTGTGTGTGAAGTTACTGTGGCTTTCTGAAGTTTTTTCCAGCAAAAACAGCCTTCTCTCCCAGCTCCTCTTCGATTCTACAGCAAAGACAAGTTAAAAGTTAATTTCCTCTTTTTAATATATGCATTTATTTTTATTTATGCTTATTTTATTTATGCATTACTTATTATTATTCTTACATATCCCCCTCGTATTAAATTACATTACTGGTTCAGTGTAAAATTTTAAAAGCCCATCAAAGATATGAGCAATAAGTACAGACACAATGTTGTTTAAAGGATCAGAAATGATATAAACTGAGATTAATGCACTAACCAGAACAATAAATAACAATATAATTTATGTATTTTTTAAATCAATACAGCTCAAGTAAGTAGTTGTAGTTTAGCAAAAAGGCATTGGTGGTATTTTATTTCACACATTAAAGAACACCACATGCATGGTTCCATTTTATACTTTTAAAAATAGCACAGTTGGGCTAAAATTCCTAATTTTGCATGAGAACAAGACTTACCTGAGAATCTGATTGTATTTGGCCAATCGCTCAGAGCGACAGGGTGCCCCAGTCTTGATCTGAAAGTGTGTGACAAAATGAGTACAATGATTTCAACCAAAGAGGATGGAGACCCCATTAATCTTTGTTCAAGTCACATCATTGTGATTCCTGTCTCACAGATTTTGACTGATGGTGCTGTTTGTTCAAACGTTTCTCAAAGTAGTTTATAACGTGGAAATAATAACCCAATGTGAAAATAGACAGAGGAGATATATCCATATTTTTTTGTCATCAATTTCCAATTTATTAGGTTCTAAAAAAATCATACAATACACATTACTATTATCTGAATTTACCTGTCCAGTGCACAAGCCGACCACCAAGTCTGCTATGAAGGTGTCCTCTGTTTCACCAGAGCGATGGCTTACCATCACACCCCAGCCGCTCTCCTGAGCCATCTTACACCTGTGAGGACGACAAATGGGAGACCATCAACTTCTAGACATTGTATGGTATATACTGGGGTCTCCAACAAGTAGCTCGCTACCTGTTTCTGAGTGGCTCACTAACGGTTCAAAGCATATGCACATAAATTTAATAACACAAAGTAATTTGTAAACATGTTTAAGTTTATATCCAATCAAATTCACAGACATGTCACCCCCTTCTGACACAAAATGATTGGTTGCCAATCAGCTGTCAATTTAACGAGTTACGCTGCTTTCAAGTCTGGTTACATCAGTGACACCGTAACGTTAGGCGGTGTTAGCAGACTAGCAAGCGCACAGCAGACCTCAGACAATAAAAAAAGCAAAAAATATGCTATTCTGATGAGGAATGAGTTTTTTTCTCACAAATATGAATGACAAATGTGTGTGTCTCATTTGCGGCCCGAGCTTGTCAGTCGATAAAAGATGTAACATCGAGCGCCACTTCACCAAAGTCCACAGCAACGTTTCATGGAACTTCCCGGCTGGTAGCTGTCTACCAACAGAGAACGTAAAGGAGCTGAAAATGCTTTAAAGACGACAGTCTCTGTTTACCAAAAGGTTGAGGAAGGCCAACGCAGCAACAGAGGCTTCATTTAGTAGCGCACATCCTAACGAAAAGCCCTTCGCCTATGGTGGGATTGTAATAGACTGCGGTGGCTGAAAAGTTATTAAAGGACCATAAAAGTAAGACAGAAATTATCTCTGCTATTGGCGATGGACAACTTGGTGCTATGAGTAGCTCTTGGCCACAAATTAGCTCTCAGAGGAAAAGAGGTTGGAGACCCCTGGTCTGTAGTCTAATATTCAACTGATCTATCGCCACATCCCAGGCTCATTTTAAATTTAAAGTGTTGACTTACGCTTGCATGGACTCGGTGACTGTGCCAATCTGATTGACTTTGAGCAGCAGGCAGTTGCAGGCCTTCTCCTCCACAGCCTTGCTGATGCGGGTAGGGTTGGTCACCGTGAGGTCGTCTCCAACAACCTGGAGATCTGTGCTTCCAGTGAAGTTGGTCCAGGCCGCCCAGTCGTCCTGGTCAAAGGGATCCTCGATGGAAACCACTGTGAGAGTGAAAATATGCAGACATTCCTCATTGGATAGTGACACAGATCATCAGCTAAAACGGAAATATTTGTGATCACATTCAGCTGTTTTTCCATCAAAAAAAATTAACCAATCACAGCTTATAATCTTTGGTCGAAATGCAATCTCAGAACCCGTCGGCTATCGTCTGACGATGATTTCGCTTTTTATTGGTTTAAAAGCAGCTTGTTAACTGGCTAATTGTGAGACAATCCGGTCGTATACCTTTCTCAACTCCAACCTCGCATCTCAAATTGCTAATCGGACTGTAAACAATGAGCAGCGCACGGAAAAGGAAGTCTTGGCCTTAGGCTTAACCATCATCCGACCGATAGCCGATGGGCTCTGAGACTGGTATTACACACAGGAATGACGGACAAAAATATGAAAATAAGATCTAAGCAAAACCAAAATATCCTTTCATTCTAAAAGGGTCATAGAGACATTGGAACATCACATTATATGTGTACTTACATTTGCCTGTAATCTCTTTTCAAAGTACATAAATGATGTAAAAGGGAAATTTACCCTTGGAAATTTACCAATAATATCAATATTCACCAGTATAAAAATACCTGTGTGGAACTATGCCACAAGGTTTTGTCATTGTCATGTTATAGCTTGTGAACACTACTGTATATATAAATACAGGTTTGAACTAACATTGTTGAAGTGCCAGCTCTATCGTTGTACAGGGTTACTTTTTTTTAGTACAAACAAAGAAGATTGTTGTGACAAATATTAAATTAAGCTGCTGTCACTGTGTGTCAAATCACAAATCTGTGTAATCTACATTTAAGAAAGTGCTTTGATTAGGTTTTACTTAATTAAAAGATGAGATGGCTTCCAACCTTTTATTTCCTTCATATTATTTTTACTTTATCTTTTCGGTTTCATATCCATTAAAGACTTGAGCTGCAGCTCAAGATGCCAAGTGCTCTCAATTATCTATTTGAAGATACAAAAGATAGAGATGAACTATGAATACTGTTGTTCTTGAAAGCTTTTCAAGGATGAAACAGATATTTGATGTAGTAAACCAGTATTGATATTAAAACACAATCAATTTGTCTGGCCCTCTTAGAGGATGAGTAGATTAAAGCTAAGAAAGGCAGCCCATATAGTTACAGCCATTCATGAGATCAAGTTGGTGCTGACATTACTACTATACTGTGCAAAATAATGTGTAAAAAGAGTGTACCTGGATAATCCTTCACGAAGCTCCTGTAGAGATCAGCGAGCTCGTCAGGAGTGATGTAACGGCTCGGGTCGTCAGGAGACTTGAAGTCCAGGTCGTATTTTCCCTCCCTGTAGAATTCAGACGCCGCCACATCCATGCCGATCACAACCTCATCTGTGTATCCGGCTTTGGCGATGGCCTCCTTCACCAACTCCAGAGCTGCAGAGTTAGACAATCAATGTGAGAAATCAGAGTTAAAGAGTATTACATATTTATCAAGATTTACGCTATGAAAACTTGAATGACGGAAAACAAGGAATGATGATGATGATGATGATTTTCCACACTGACCAGAAAAATAGAAACCCCTAAACACTGTAATGACAATTCAACCATCCAGTAACAAATGTTACCTAGAAAACATACATTTTAACTGATGACTCAGTGTCGGAACGATGTTTTATCAGTACTAAATACTTATTTACAACACCTCTACCAACTGCAGTGTGTCAGTTCGCTGTGCTGTTCACACTACACTACTTGCTGTCTTGTAATCGGGAGTCTTGAAGTTGTTTTGGTTGTCACACTACATGACTGAACGGCAAACAGAGGATCACACACTACAAGATCTTTCACCGGGAGGAATCACAGATGAGTAGGTCTGGTCTCCAAACTAGGTTTTGTTGTGAAAACAAATGTGAGAAGTGACACCAGAATTAATTAATTAATTGCATCTACGTTTCACTCCCTTGCTTCGTTTCCTTGCGTCTCTCCATGCATCCCCGGTTGGAGGGACGCAAGAAAAAGACACAAGTGAGGGAAACGTGGATGCAATTAAGAGACTTGGGATGAACCCATAGCCTGTTTCCTCTCGGTGCAACAACAACAACAACTTTGATCCGTGTTGCAAATGCAACACATACAGTAAAGTTCCTATTATTACAGACGACCCCTCCTCCTCGTTTCCCCACAACCCGTGTCTTGCGCTCTCATTGGCTGTAGCTCCCCGACATATCAAGATCTTAAGCCTGCTAGATATCTGGGACGCATCTGCGATGCAGGCTCTCCTCTTTGAACAGTTCACACATAGCACTCGAGCGGTGATTTGCCTCTGATCTGGGGCTTTTGTTGGGGAGCTCCAAAAACTGTGGCGAGTGGAAAATCAGGGCAAAAGTCATGCAGAGTGAACTAGGCATTAGACCCAACCTTCACAAGAGTCTTTTTTGTCAAAATGAGAGGATTTCTTTTACAGCTGCAGAGTAAGCTGAACATTGTGCATATTTCCTCAGTTTAACTGTTTACAGTGTTTCTGACTGGCTGCACATTTGGTTTACAGCAATGTGATTAAAGCAGTTTCACTTCCCACTGGGCAAGTTGTTTTGGGAAACGAGAGCTGTGCTAATCTTGCAGTTGCAAGAGAGTTTAATTTATCAGTAGCTCCTCTTACATACCTTCTTGGTTCTCCAGGATGTTTGGAGCAAAGCCACCTTCATCACCGACATTGGTGGCGTCCTGACCGTATTTCTTCTTGATGACGTTTTTGAGATTGTGATAGACCTCGGCTCCAATGCGCATGGCTTCTTTGAAGGTGCTCGCGCCAATGGGCAGGATCATGAACTCCTGCATGGCGAGCTTGTTGCCTGCATGAGAGCCACCGTTGATCACATTGAAAGCCTGGTGGAGGTGGAGGTGGAGAGAAACGAGAGCTGTGACTTCACAATGAACTGGAGGATGAACTGAATAATGCAGAAAAAAATACCAGGAAATTGATGTTTGTAATGTGGCACACGGATCCTCACCGGCACAGGCAAGATGACCTCTGGGTTTCCTGCAAGGTCAGCAATATGACGATACAGGGGGACGCCTTTCTCTGCTGCACCAGCTTTGCAAACAGCCAGGGAAACACCCAGGATGGCATTGGCTCCAAATTTGGCTGTTTGGAGTAGAGAAAAATATATGACATTATTAATGAATGGATCTCAGATCCAAGCACTGGCATCAAATTTCACTGGAGAGACGCTTCATAGTGCAGCAGGACAATCGTCTTAATTAATGAACCAAACAGTAAGAAGTTCTTTATTAGTCAAGTTGTTCATCTGAGTCCAATTCAACAGAGCAGGTGTTTCACTTGTTAAACACACTGACACCCGCCAAATGCAGGGAAATTGTTGGCAGTGGCGGGTAAAATTGGCAGGACATCCGCCACTTAGGCGACAAGGAAAATACACACCAGAAATACACATTTAGTAACGTTAGCATATGACTGGATAGAGCTACACTTCTGAAAGTCACTCACAACTGCTATATGACAGCAACAGTATTGGCTGTAGAACTTTATTTGTTTTGATTGACAGTCAAATTTCATCTAATTATAACCAATTACCTTCAATAAAAAGACACACACACAGACACAGACACACAGACACACACAGACACAGACACAGACACACACAGACACACACACACACACACACACACACGTTACTGTATCAACTTCACTACCCCACGTTTCAATTTCGTCTGAAGAAATAGCTCAGTGCGTAGCGAGAGAGTTACGGTGGATGCGCACAGAGCAGGTAAAGTTGTCAAGTAAATGTACAGTGTAGGTTTCAGTTTAGGGCTGCAACTAATGACTATTTTCATCATCAAGTTATCTGTCGATTATTTTCTCAATTAATCGATTAGTTGTTTGGTCTATAAAATGTCAGAAAATGGTGAAAAACGTCGATCAGTGTTTCCCAAAGCCCAAGACGACATCCTAAAATGTCTTGTTTTGTCCACAACTCAAAGATATTCAGTTTACTGTTGCAGAGGAGTAAAGAAACCAGAAAATATTCACATTTAAGAAGCTGGAATCAGAGAATTTAGACTTTTTTTCTTTCAAAATTACTAAAACCAATTACTCGATTATCAAAATAGTTGCCGATTAATTTAATAATTACCAAATAATTGATTAATCGATGCAGCTTTACATCGGTTTGTCCATGAATAAACACTTCCTGTGTGTTGCTTCAAAACAACATTACAACGGTGAATATGTTTTCTGTTTCGTTGTCGTCCCAGGCAAAATATTCTCTGTATGAATTGAGATGTATTGATGGTATATTTTTGACGGAGGCATTCATGTATGCGCATGCGTGTGTACAGGACCCTCCCACCCCTGAAAAAAAAAAAAGCCGCTGTGCAATTTGAAAATGGAAATTTACCGTGCATGAAATGTCTTTACATTAAATGTTGTCTAAAAATGACCTTTATTCCCTCATTTAGCGTAAAGATTTTTAAAAATGGCAGATCAAATTTCTGAGTGGCAGATAAAAAAACACAACCTGACCAGAAATCTGCCGTAATCCAGATAGTTATGAAGACTGTACTGCAATGTATATGGTTGTTTTCGATTAAACACAACAGTATGATTATTGTCACTTACATTTGTTCTCTGTACCATCCAACTCAATCATCATCCGATCGATTTTCTCTTGCTCAACCACAGATACATCCTGAAGAGACGGGAACAACAAGTAGGGAAAGATTCATATCGGCAACAATGAACAGTCCAAAACTTAGCTTGTACAAAAATTGGGAAACAAAAAACCCAGACAGAGAGTGAGAATTATCTTCTTACTTTGCCAACAAGTGCAGGTGCAATAGTTGAATTGATGTGCCCTACAGCCTGTGAGACTCCTGCAACAGAAAGATTAGGGTGATTATTCTTTCACAACATCCCGGGCCAATCTTGTAAAGCCAATAATAAAGACATAGATTTAGAAACACATGCAACTTTTATTTCTCAAATTCATGTACAGAGACACATGCAATAGTCTTTGTTTTATAATGTGTTTTAGATGAACAAACCTTACTCTTATTCAACATATCAACACAGTTTTATTTCACAGTCAATCCACAAGCTAAACACCAATACCGCAAGGACGGCATATTTTACTCACAATGCACCATGCAAATCACATCTAGCTGATTGCCAAAAGCATTCAATGATGTTGTTGTTTAATTAAATGACCGTGTAATTAAATATTCTTCGGTCAAATGGACAAATCTCAGTAATTAATTTAGAGAAGCAGGCAATGGAAACTCACTAACCCTTTCACATCTGGCAAAGAGGAAGAGAGAGACAACACACAGAAAGATATAGAAAATGACAAGTATAAAATATAGTATTTTTCCTTGAAATTGAATTCTGCTTCAAACTGTGAAGGCAATTAATTTATATTAGGTGGTAAATATCAAAACCACACCTGACATTAAACTCATTCTATCCTATTAAACAAGAAACACTAAAATGGCGTACAGACCTTTTCCAAGGTAGCGACTCTTGTCATTGTCCCTGAGCTCCAAGGCTTCGTAGATTCCAGTGGATGCACCGCTTGGTACAGCGGCCCTGAACAAGCCTGTGAAACGGAAATGGGAGCAGAGAGAGAGGATGTAAGAGTGGTGACGTGACAATCACTACATATAATAACATTAATATTGTTATTGAGTAAGGCTTAGAAAAAATATCTATTGCAATTAGTTTTGACTGATAATGCAATAGCGATAAGGTTTGCATTATTAGAGGGAATGATCATCTTAACATCATTATTCTCATTTCCATTGAAAATACATATTAAAATCATTATGGTTATTTTTGCGGGAATCTGTTCCAAACAAAGTTGTTTTCTTAAGTCTGTAGAATATGACGTGTAGGCCAGAACATCTCTGCAGCATTACAATATTTAATTTAAAATGGTATTTTGACACACATTTCACCTTTAACAAACATTGTGCATCCTGCGATTCGAAAATTTCAGTAGGCCGTATTGCAAGTTTGATAAAATTTGATCTATTGTGCAGCGCTATCATTGAGGCATATGGGCAACACATTTATACATTTTTTAATAAGTCATATTGTTGCCTACCTTTGTCAGTGTAAAGGTCGACCTCTACGGTGGGGTTTCCACGAGAATCAAAGATCTCTCGGGCGTGGATCCTGAGAATAGACATGGTGTAGGACCTTGAGATGAGACAGAAAGTTGAACTTGTTACTATCTGACGACAAAACATGCGCTGCTGCAGCCTGTTACAACTCTAGTTTGAGATAGAAGAATAATGCAAATAAACACTCAATGCTATCTAAAAGTCTATTTTTCTGTTACTCTTGCCGCACCTCTTTTACTCTCTTTCCTCCTTGGGGCTTACTCACAAAAATATCCTGACCTAGCAGCAAGCTTAGGAGTGCTAACAGACATGCTACCATCCTAATTGGATTAGTCCTCATCTGATTAATCACATGGCAGTAAGGGTGTAGAAATTGTTTACGTTAAGCTTGCAGCTACAACTAAACTGTGTTGCTGCAGTAAAATGTATACAAATTTAAGTTTTAGCGTGCAGTCGTGATGCTACCTTGATTATAACAGAATTTATGCCATAGTCCCTCGGCCATTCACTACAGGACAGGATCTCCACAATAATCCCTCGCCTTTGCATGCCAGATAAACAAGCAGGCTAACTAACCAACAAAGACTGTTCCTGCAGAAGAGGGGTTGCACGCCAGAGACAAGAACATGAAGGAAACTGCAATTCCTGTCTCAACATCCAAAATGATGCAGACAACACACGCCTAACCTAGCTCAGTGGTAAAGCAGATTCACTCCATAAAATCCAACAGGTCAAACACAAATTGATCCAACCAATAACTGTTCAGTTACTCAGTAACAACCATGAATATAGATAGGAAGGAACACACTTCACTTCCCTTCTTTTAAACAACAGACTGAGAGCTGAAATGATTAGATGAGTAATTAATTAGTTGAAGGACAAATGAACTAAGTAGCTGTGTTGATAATCCATTAATTGTCTATAATTATGTCGAAGCCGAAGGACAATCAGCACCGAACATTTTGATTGTTTTGCAAATCACTGGTAAGTCTAAAATCTTGGCTATAAAGTCCAAAGTTAACACTGACACTAAGTCCCATTTGGACAAAGACATATGGTGCCTGTCATGGAACTCAAGATGGGAATCTTCAGTTGGTCAGTGCAGACAATTTGAATTTTAACAGGAATAAGAGAGTTGGAAGAAAATGTAGATGGAGACCTAAGAAAAGTTAAAAACCACAAGATAACGTATGATTCATTCACTCAAAATGACCATGTCTGTCAAAGCTACAATGTCTGCTGTAGGAATTGTTGTGGTAACAGTGTGGATAATTTCAGCTACAGGTCATTGAGTCTCAAGCAAGTTACAAAGCAATGTAGTTATTTGTAGGGGCTTCAACTAAATAGCCTTTGGACCACCTGGGGTGTAGTTTGAATTAGATGTTAACAAATCTACTATAACAATGGTAGCAATTAAACACCAAAAAAACCCAAATGCATATGTGCTTGGGTATCATCTCTACAACACTGGACTTCTAAAAGTTATTAAAGGAGCTGAACCAAGTAGGCTAACAACTGCACATATTATATAATCTAATGCGCTAGGAAATATGGCTATTTCCTGCCAAAATCAATTGTTGTTGGTGTATGAAAACATGGATATGTTTGGCTAAACTTCAACCATTTTGTAACTTTTATAGGGGAAAGTAAAATAAAAATAGATATATTTAAGTTTCAGTATTATATGTACAAATTGCTGGAACACATGCATTATTGATCCACTTTAGCTGGATCACTGATGGGGAACAAATGTAATTAAAAGGCATAAATGTCTCTCTTGGTTTGAAGTTAAAAACGGATGCTGCTTCAAACGGATGACTGAACTGAACAGGTTATATTATTAGTCTTTTTTATCATGATCATTTTAACTGGGTTATGAGTTTCTATTTTTTGTACCAATCTAACATTGAACTGATCATTATTGAATTGCCACTTTGAGCTGTATGCTTATGCTCTGCCTAATCTTACAATAAAAATACGATTTGGATTTAAAGCACAAAATGTGGACATTTTAATTATTACTTTTTAAGACTTGTGGTCCTCAAGGTAATGCGTGCCTCGCATCATCAAGAAGAGTTTTTCAGTAACAGGTTTTCCTAGCCAATGATTTTTAACTAATCTTAGAGGTTTTGTAAATCCTAAATCTTATCCTAGCACCTTTCCAAGTGCACAGACGTGGAGGAGAGCTGCCGTTAACGGGCGTGGCTGGTGACAAAGCCTGGCTCCTGGGTTATTCAACCAGCCAAGAACCGGACCCTTCAGACAGAGAACTGGTTCAAGTATATGCCTCCTGTGATAGGGGTGAAGGGTAACTTGAGGGATCTAACAATATACATACAT
>CAKAOH010024531.1:0-36518 GCA_916701665.1 Sebastiscus tertius | reverse complement strand
ATATATACGTATATATACGTATATATGTATATATATATCTATATATATATATAGATATATATATAGATATATCTCTATATATATATACGTATATATACGTATATATGTATATATGTATATATATGTATATGTGTGTGTATATATATGTGTGTGTGTGTGTGTGTGTGTGGGAGTCTGAAAATAAGGCCATATGGATAGCTGACAGTGAAAAAGCAGAGAGCAGGCCTTGTTTCCTTCCTTTGCACAGATTCTCCTGGCCACACTGAGGTGTCAGACCAGCTCAATTCATTCTGACAGTGAGGTATTCTCAGCCTTTTGTTTCAGCTGTCAAAATGGATCTATTTGAAAGGGAAGGAAACTTACAAATTAATAGTTTCTTATTTAAAAGCATGCAGTCATACAGTAGTAGCCATCAGTTATATTGAAATTAAAGGGGACCTATTGTGCTTATTTTCAGGTTCATACTTGTATTTTGGGATTCTATTAGAACATGTTTACATGCTTTAATGTTCAAAAAATGCTTTATTTTTCTCATAATGGCTGTGCTGCAACACCTCTTTTCAGCCTCTATCTGAAATGCCCTGTTTGAGCTCCTGCCCTGCCCCTTACGGAATAGCCCAGTTTGGTCTGAATGGTCAGCTGGTCCTTTGTTGTGATTGGTCAACAAAACCAAACTCTTCGCTCCAGCCCCGCTATAACTAGCTTTGTTTAAGGGCGTGCCAAACTAGCCGCTAGCCAAAATGTGTTACTTGGTGACATCACCACGTTACGGAAGAAAAGGCGGGAGCAGTGTTTCTGTGGGGTAGAGTAACTCCTTTTGGCATGGACTTTGGGCTTTGTAACTTCACAGACCTTTTACATGGTCAAAAGCTATATAACACACTAAAAGAAAGGGGGGGCGAAAGCGTAATAGGTCCCCTTTAACTAAAATAATATGATGTTGGGCTTTGATGATCCAGTCCCATGTTTATATTTCAGCTGCTAGTTTGATCAATTGCATGGATTCAAAGTTGAACTTGCATTTCAAAAGTAAACACGCCTCTGTCATTAATTATACTGAAAAAATGAAATGCCCCAAAGCTTGCCTATTTCCCCGCCTCACTAATCAGTAGACATGGCACATTTTCCCTCTCATTGCCATTCACACTATAACTAACATCTGGATGCTGGATTCCTTCCAAAAACACTTTTTTCCTCCCCGTACTGTATATTTTTTTATGTATCATCCTGCTCGTTGACCAGGTGATACTGGTCCGTCTCAATGGATTTATTACTGCCGAGTCAGCATGCAGTAGTTTGTGCCGCTGGGAGCGGTGTGCAGATGTAAAAAAAGAATCACTCTCCCTATAGATCCCATCTCTCAGTGAGGATTTCAGTCCTGCTCACTGAAGGTGGATGGGCGCTTCAGCAGCTACTTCTGAAAGGGTTGTGTTCTCCTGACGTTGATCCACCAGCTGTCTGTCACTTTGATTAATCTCTGCCTTTGGAGCCCTTCATTCATCGCACTTTCATCCCTTTTCACATCCCCCCCACATTACTGCGTTCTCTCGAAGGGGTTTGCATTAATTGAAAGGGATCTAACGGATATACTGTGGATTCTGCCTAATGTCATTCCATCAGTTGCTCACTTTATCTCTGCAATACTCAATGAAAGTGAAGAAGAGATGTTTAGCGAGACAAAACATTTAAAAAATAATTCCCGAACATCTATTAGTGATGCTTTATAGTCGTACAAATCGCAGCATGAAGCTAATTTTGGCCAAGCACACTGACAGAAAGAATTTGCACCGTTGTTTAATAAAAAAAAAAAAATCCAACGTTTAAGTCCAGTGAAATTCGCCCCTGGAGAGACGCTGGGTCAGTACACAGGCAGCGGAACATAAGATTTTAACAAGCCGATTGCAGATACAGTATGAAAGTCATGCTCGCCAGAGGATTTGTTAGGAGTGCTGACTTTGTAACATCTAACCTTGAGGAGCTGCAGTGTGTGAGCGAGGGGAGAATGGTTTGGTTTAGGAGCTGTCTTATAGGATTTCCCTCTTCATACTGTGTATTCGATGTTTTCTATTGTTTTTGTGTTTATCAGCCTTCACCTCACATACCTCGACAACACCTCCCCACTTTCTCGTGTGCACTAATGTTCTCCTAGCCTTTACAAATTTCCCCCATAATGTCGCAAAACTCTCCACCCCGTCGAATGAAAAGTGCTTCCATGTTTAATGACAACTATCTCTGAGGCTAAATGTATCAGCATCGTGCAAATGAATTGAAATGAAATGTCAAAAAAAGTGTGGCATTTTGCTGATGAGTGCGATCTTTCTTTAGATGACCTCATCAACACCTCACCTCCTGAGAAATTCGATTGTGTCAGAAAAGCACTGCGCTTAACCCCGAGGCACTCCAAAGGAGATGACGGAATGCAGAAAATGGACCCAAATGATGCCAAATACAAAATAACTTTTGCTGTAAAAATGATAAAATCATCATTCCTTCTTGTAAATGGTTTGCGAAGGGACGCTTTCTCATCCTGAACTGCAAGGTGTATTAGTTTGACATCTCCTAGCCTGTTTGGGGATGTCATGCAGGGGGCTTTCTTCAGTTCTGTTAAGTTGTTGTTTAATAGATTTGTTAGGATTTAGTCAGTTTAAATGATATATACCGTATATGTATGTGTTAAAATTAGGGCGGTCAATTCGATATATTTACCGTAAAGACATGACAGTGGTATCAATCTTATCATCTAACGCTCTTCCAGAAAACCTATTTCCCAAAATGCTGAGCTATTCATTCACGTTTTTGACTTCAGTTTCAACTTCCAGTATATTCATGTCCACTCTCAAACTGTTAAACACAGTTTCTTTTTTCCTTTTTAATTGGAGCCATGAGCTCTGCTTTGTACCTTGTAGGGACATTAAATTACATTCTAAAATCACTTCTAACCTTACCGCAGAAAAGTTGTGATCAGAGAAATATCATAACACAAATCTGACCGGCTTTCTCAGGATGTTTAAGGACTCACGAAGTGCCTCTCCAGAGCATAATTCTTAGAACTAGGTGTCAAAAGCCCATCAAGCTCATGAAAGACGCTCTACTGCACGTAATGCAGCAGTCTTGGCGCCTAAAGTAACTCAACAGAAGTAACGAGCAGCTCGAGCTTCACTTCGTGCACCATGTCTTTCAATCTTCCGCACCACGCCTGTCTAATTTTGACCTCTACTCTCCTCCAGGTCCAACTGTTTTGAAGTCTTCGCCTTCGATGGAGCCAGCACCAATATTCTTCAATTTTGCACTGCGGCAGAAAGCACTGACTGGCTCCAAGCAATATCTACAAATATCAATGACCTGACACAGGAGAATGTAAGTCCATCTCTAAACATTAGAGACTTGCTCGGATCTTCCCGTCAGTCTTTATTGAAAATGAAGGTTAAAAAAAGAAAAAATACTGTGATTTTCAGGTATTTGTGATCATTTTAAATATGTGATACTTGATTGAACTTTTATGACAGTAACTTAATTACATTGGGTAAAGTAGTCGATTTCCAGTTTATTATTTGTTCTTAAAGAATCTGGTATATAATATGGTCAAGTAATCACAATGGCCAGTTTATTAGTTTTTATGGAATTCCAACGTTTCAGATAGTGAATTTTATCCACGTGTGGTCTTTTAAAGTCGATAACTAGGACTGTCAATCAATTAAAATAGTTGATCGCGATTAACAGTACATTTTTTATCTCCTCAAAATGTGCCTTAAAGGGAGATTTGTCAAGTATTTAATACTCTTATCAACATCAAAGTGGACAAATATGCTTACTTTATGCAAATGTATGTATATATTTATTATTATTTATCAATTACCAACACAAAACAATGACAACTATTGTCCAGAAACCCTCACAGGTACTGCATTTAGCATAAAAAATATGCTCAAATCATAAACTGGCAAATTCAAGCCCAACTGGCAACAACAGCTGTCAGTGTGTCAGTGTGCTGACTTGACCACTTGCCCAAAAACTGCATGTGACTATCATAAAGTGGGCATGTATGTAAAGGGGAGACTCGTGGGTACCCATAGAACCCATTTCCATTCACATATCTTGAGGTCGGAGGTCAAGTGACCCCTTGGAAAATGGCCAAGCTAGTTTTTCCTCGCCAAAATTTAGCGTAAGTTTGGAGCGTTATCTAGCCTCCTTCACGACAAGCCTGACATTGTTGGTACCAATGGATTTTCTAGTTTCATATGATGCCAGTACCTTCTGTCTAGCTTTAAAAGTGAGCCCACTACAATCATAAAATCACAAGGTGTGTAAATGCGTTAAAGAAATTAGTGGCGTTAAAACGAATTTGGGTTAAAGCGTTATCACATTAACTTTGACAGCCCTAATATGTGATCATTTTAAAAATATGAAAACTTGACTGAACTCTGAGGACAGTAACTTAATTACTTGCATACCATTGTGTAATATAGTCGTTTTCCAGTTTATTATTTGTTCTTAGAGAGCCTGGTATATTATATCATCTGATTGAACTCATGTGGTCAAGTAATCACAATGGCCAGATTATTAGTTTTTATGGAATTACAAAATGTCAGATATGCAGATTTTATCCTATTATCCACTTGTGGTCCATCTTAATAAAGAAAACATAGAAACATGTAATAAATATATTTTGCCCACAGTCGTTCAATGTATTTTCCCCCTTTCGATATTTCACAGCCACACAGACGGCAGCAGCAGCAGCATTGGTTTAATAGATCCTTCCTGACAAGCACTCATTGAGTCACAGTGGCACCTCTCCCCCTCTGCTGACAAAAAAGAGCCTCTCTCATACCTAATTAATGACTGCAAAGTAGTCATTCGGCATGTGCACTTCTCCCTCTCTCTCATTTCCTCCTATTTCACTTTGATTATCACACTGATGATGTGACGCACTTTTGGTAAGGATGCAGACGTACTGTATGCCCGCGCTCGTCGATTGCACAGCTGCCTTTTTTAAAAAGTGTGATTAATTCATGCCTGCATCACCTAATTACGGACGTGGAGTGTGATTGCTAAATGGCCAATCAGGATGTAATTGTGCGCCCGCTTTGGGAGAGAGCGGAACTTTTGTTTTAATGACCTACAACCTTTAAATAGACTTCTGTGACACCCTCGGGGTCCGTCATGTGTTTTTAATGCGGATGACTGTCATCTGGCAGGGCGGAGGACTACTCGATGCTGTTTGATGTTCTCTTAGAGAGACTAAAGCTGAAAGAATCGGGCGTCTTGTTAGCGCCTAATTACGTAAGGATTCCAGGTGTCAATTTACCTCCACTTTGTAACTGAGGTGAGGCGAGACAGTAGCAGTCACCATGCTGAGTGTGATATGCTGACACAGCAGGGGTCCATTCAGTCTCAAAAATGTTTTGCACTGGTTTGCAACATTTTTCATCATCATCACCTGCAAGATGCACTTTGCAAGAGGTAAACGTTGTTTCTGAGACTCTAACTTTATACTTTCTTGCAGCCTCAAGGTGGTTTTTGCATTACATTTTTCATGTGTGGCATCCTCTTTCTGTTGACTGTGAACCTTCAAATTAAGAAAAACAGCTTATATTCAAACATTTATAAACATACTATGTAATTCTGTATATATTTTTAGCCATTATTTGTGCATCACTTATTGTGAGATCTAGTTAAGAAGCGATAAATCTGCAAAGCCGCTACTGTGTAAGTAGAGAGGATTAGTGAAACCTGCTTTACCAAGTAATTCTATGCTGTTTGTTATTTAAGTTGTTTGTAATGTTTGTAATCTCAATAGTAAAATGTTATTCAATCAAATAAATGTCATTACTCGAGATTCAATTAATTATTATATTTTTTCTAATTAATATTACCTTAATTATCTACCTAAATAATTGAATGAAACTGGGAAAAATGTGAATTTTGTTATGGCACAAAATTATAAATTTCATATCTAGATGAAAAATTGTTAGTTGCCTTGCTAGAACTCAAGTGGTGGATACAGAAAATGCAAAAATTGTTTTATGTTTTATGCTTTAGATCTGCAGATTTCCGTGCAGATTTTGAAATTTATAATTCCGATAGTGTGATGTGTGTTATGACACTTTAACATGTTTTTATGCCTCATTTCCACATAGCTCTGTGTATGTATGCGAGTCAACTGGACGTTCATTAATTTCTATAGGAACCTCCGTGATCTCGTATGTGTTTTGCGAAACTCCTTTGTTTTTTTTGGTCAGTAATTTGCCTCAAGTACTTTGAAAAAAAATGTAACTTTTGCAACAGATAACAGACAAAATGTATGCACTGTGTGAATTAGTAAATGATCAAACTGATTGATGAATGTAATAAAGCTCTATTTATAATTTTTTTCTAAGTGAAAAGTTCGTTGGCATATTCATCAATTTTGTGAACTATTTTGTTAAGACGTATGAACCACTATATGGACTCTGTGTTGCACAGCTAGCATACTACCGTCAAACCTTTTACTTAGAAAACATGTAACCTTATAAATGTGACTCGTCTAGACTGGATGGCAAAAAACAGACAGTAATTCATAGATATAAAAATCTATGTGGCATTTGTATCCATCCGTAAAGATATGCATTTCCTTGCATTGAACACTAAGGGGCGTAATCCATATACTAGCCTGTACGGATTTATGTACACAAAACAAAAAACTGTGTGGAAACAAGGCATTAAGGGGTCGGGATACCTTTATGTAATATATTTAATACATTTTTGTAATTGTATTTGTCATGGATTGTTGTTGTTTTTATTTTTCTCACAGATAAAGATCGTCAACAAATACTGCTCTTCAGATGATCAGGTATGCTGACACTGGCCTAACTCAACACACCAGTCCAACATATTTTAAACCAGATAAATAATAGCAAGCACAACAGTCACTTTACAGTATATCACTGCTGGCAGTACTAAGTATACCTTTTTGATTTGATAGTGCTAGTAGAGATACAGACAGAGAACGCTGTGAGAGGCCAGAATTAAAAATTTTCCTTGAAGTATCATGGACTTAAACATTGATGTCTGAAAGTGATTTGCTGACGATCCCTGTTTAGGCTGTTACCTCACAGCCTTCTTTGCAGGGAATGTTATACAGGTGTACAGAATCGCATCATCTGCATATAACCGCAGCTGTCCTGGCAGCTCTAGATTCATCCACAGGGCAATGAACAGCTTGGAAACATTTTGGAACACTTCAGTCAGATGGTCGCGAAGGAGCCAAGACCAGCATGTAGAAATTGATGTGCATTATTCATCACAAGATATAGTATAGGTAGAGTGTAGCAGATGAAGCAGCACAGTACATACAGTACAGATATGCTGCTTAGAGGAAAGCAGAGAAACATCCCGAGTCAATCTGAGGTAGATAAAAGGTAAATCATTGCGTTGCAGCTGAGACTGCAGCACCACTGTACAGCGGGGTGTCTTATAAATGTATCACCTCAAAGATGCCTCACTGTAGTTCTTTAGCTAAACCTCTTTGACTGTGCACATTTTGCTATTCTGGTCTGTTGACTGAGCAAGATGTCTAGGTGTATATTTTTTTAACTTTTTTATCAAATAGTAAACTTGTGTAAATGTCATCCTCTACATCTCCGCAGATTGTTCACATGGGCTGGGCATGTGAAAGCCCCGAGGGTAGCGCCGCTGGTAGAACTTCAGCGTTCAAGTTCCTGGCACTGAGAGGACCATATTTTTATATCTTCAGAAGCCCCCCGGTAACTTTTCTTTTTTCACTTTCCGATTTGATACACTTTTGATTTCTCATTCAGACCTGGTTTATAAGCTCTTTTGAAATGGTTTTGTCCAAAAAAATGAAGCTTATCACATAACTTGCACTCAAACTGCGGTAAATGATTAAATAGGACCTATTATGCTTTTGTGCTTTTTTCCTTTCCTTTAGTGTGTTACATAGTTTTTTTTTTGCATGTAAAAGGTCTGCAAAGTTAGAAAGCCCAAAGTCCACGACAAAGGAAGTTACTTTCCACCACAGAAACACTGCCCTTGAACCGCCCGAAACAGCTTGCTGTCCTGTCCTTTCTTCCGTAATGTGGTGATGTCACCAAGTAACACATTTGCATAATACCAGCCCTAGTGGCTAGTTTGGCATGCCCTCAAACAAAGCTAGTTAGAGCTGAGCTGGAGAAGAGTCCGAAGAGTTTGGTTCGGTTGACCAATCACAACAGTGGGCCAATCAGAGCAGACTGGGCTTTTCAGCGAAGGGTGGGGGGAGGAGCCCAAACAGAGCGTTTCAGACAGAGGGTGAAAAGAGGTGCTGCAGCACAGCCGGTATGAGAAAAGTAAAGTGTTTTTTGAACATTAAAGCATGTAAACATGTTCTAGTAGAAACCCAAAATACAAGAACAAACCTGAAATTTTGCATAATAGGTCCTCTTTAAAACTGTGGATTCAGCTCAGCATAAGAATGTGTTCCGGGCACTTTTTGAAATAGTTTCTGAATGTAAGTATGACTTTATGCTGCTTCTCGCTGATCTGTACAGTAATTGTCCCCCAGTGTGCTGAATGGGCTGTGTTTTTGAAACAAGTTGGCAGCATCTGTAAAATACTGTATGCTTCAGTTATAATTGAATAAGAGAAGACAGGCAGGCAGTAACCGGTGATGTATTTATAGTTGTTGTGATTATGTGGCAGTGAAACAAGGGTTGTACACTATGGTTGGTAAAGATTTTAGAACCATTTTTTTGTTTTATTTATGGGTGTCGCAGGCCTGTAATAAACCCGTCCAATCATTTCATCTGGCCCACATGAAATGATTGGACGGGCTAACTGCCTGTCTATCAACCTACCTGCCAGTCTGCAAGCACTCTGCCAGTGCACTCTGCCAGTGCACTCTGCCAGTGCACTCTTTGCTTGTCACTGGAGTCTTCCACAAGCTGCTCATTTGGCAGCTATGAGTACTAACAATAGCCATATTTGCCTTTCGTGTTCATCATGATATGTTTATGTTTGTAATAATAATAGTGGAGGAGTGGCTTTGGAGGAAGACCTGAAGGGATGGACCGTCATTATTGCCGACTTGGGGATTTCTCACTAGATTTAGGGACTTTAAGAGCTAGATAATTAAAAAAAAATCTAGTGTACACTTACTAGTCTTGCAGCTATAGAACTTATATAATAGTATAATAGTACTCTTGCTGTTGCAACTATAGAAAATATTGCTAAAACCTGCTAAAAAACCCTTTTAATGTCACACAATCTCACTAATAGTTCAAGCCGATCACTCTTTGGTTGCATTCTGTCCTTGCTGAATTTCAAAACAGTGTCTTCCACTGTGTAGAAGGTGCAAGATGCAGCTCATCATCAAAGTTCCCACAGTCACAGTAATGAATGCCCTCAAGGATTTTATAGCCTCAATAATTAAATGTGATTACAACACATGAATAATGAGTTTTTGTAATGAGCTTAATGAGTCTTTGCATGCTTACGGTGTACCAGTACTTATATTTTTAGACTATAGCCTATGATGGGCAATATTATACAATATATCCAATATTCATTGTGTTTACATTTGACCATTTTTTTGTCCCAAAACATATTCAGTGAGGACATCACAATTTGTACTCTTGCCAGGGGTGGAAAAGCCTCTGAGCCTGCAAGTTTTGTACAATGAGATACTTAATATTCTCCACTGGCACCAACACAACTTTAATTAAATCCTTTTAGGGTTAGCCTCTCAGAAAGCCTCTGAGACACAGTATGTTGCCTAAATGATATTCTTCTGTATTGTTAAAATGGGATGAACAGATCAAATGTGCAATGAAACCAAAAACTTCACTGTATAATTTAGAAAATGTTTCCTCTCTACAAGTGGTGTGAGAGAAATCCAAAGTGGCCAACAGATGATATATAATACAGGTCCAGTATCAGCGTAAAATGGTTTCCGCCTGACTGCCAGGGCTCGGGAACAAAGGGAATCTAGCCTTTTGTGCTGTGTTTGTTTGCGATATGACATAAGCTCCCATTAGTATAAAAAACACTGTAGTCCGGAGTGTGCCTCTTTCATCTTCTTACTTCATTTGGCAGGTGTTTCCGCAGGTTAATCATGTTTACTCTCTGGACGCTGTGATTTGTTGTGCCAAGGTGGGCTTTGCACATTACGAGTTGTTCGGTCTCCGTTGGTCTGTCCTTCCTCCCGTTGGAGAGCTTTCGTCATACTTTAACACTGTTTGACAAGCTGTTGTGGCTCATCTTCTCTGTTTTGAAGGTTCCCAAACAGACTTTTTGTCCTCAGCAGGTTTTCAATCATGTTCTGAGCTGCACAATAAGAGCAGACTGTGTGTTTTGGGGACCTGTAACAACTCCCACGTGTTTCCTATCACTCTCTGTGAGGTTCTATAAACTGTAATATTTTGAGGGCCTTGTCTTTCAAGAGGGACCTCTCACCTTATGGTGACAGTGACAGCAGAAAAGTGATGGATGCCCTAAAAGATGTTATTCAGTATCTCAAGGATATGATGCTGCTTCCAGTGTAATCTCTATATGACGGATATCATGCATATGAATGCAGAATCTGCAGGCAACGGCACAAGATTTTGGTCATGTTTGAGCAGGATTTGGTTGCATGGAGGTAAATGGTCAGTATGGAGAGCAAAAGAGGCTGAATTCATTGGCCGAAATGCAATCTCGGAACCCATTGGCTATCATTTGACGACGATTTAGCTTTTTGCTTTCTGAGAGTCTAATTTGATTAGTTTACAAGTTTAAGAGAATATTAAGACAATTTGTAAAATATTCTTATTTGCTTTCTTGCTGAGAGTTGGATGAGAAGATCATTTATGTAACAGTAAACATAAAGCTACCGCCTGCAGATGGGATAATTTAGCTAAGGAAAACTGGGCAAAGTAACTTCCTTGCTGTCTCCGCTGGTTGCCTGGCAACCTCATGGTGACAACAAGACGAAGAAGCTACTGTGCTCGGCCAAGAAATTGTCTGGCACGTAATCTCCTATAAAATCAGTTGACGTTTTTTACACTTCAGTTTTTGTACAGAAGAAACAATCAAGATATAACCTGTTTTCCAGTCTTTCTGCTAAGCTTAGCTAACTGAACTACTGGCTATCATATTTACCAGACAGACATGAGAGTGGTGTTGATCTTATTTCAATCTCACAGCAAGAAAGCAAATAAGCGTATGTTCCAAAATGCCAAACTATTCCTGCAAGATGGATCTCCCGTGACACAGAGCTAAGAGGGTCGGCCAGCTGTTTCTGAGCCAGCGGTCCATTTCCTCTGGAGAATTCTGCCAACATTGCACTTTGACATGTCACTGACACAGCCTCATCTCGCCAGGATAATGTGGATGCTCGATGCAACTCGCTGAGTGACGTAGGTGAACATGGATTATGTGCCCGCTGTGGAACGCATTGCATCTCGAGTTCTTTTATTCCCTAATGTGCTCAAGACTCCAACCACAGGCTCACAGATGACTTCCTCTGTGTCAGAATAAGACGGCTCTCCGTTCGACACATATTGGCAATTCCCCCGTCTACAGTTCTTGCTGCGTAACAAGATTTCGAGATGCTAACTCCAGCTGATGGTTTCCATGGCAGGGACATAAGTCGTTTAAGCGGAGACTCTCAAACTGAGCTTGTTGATTCCATCAAACAGGCCCGTGTGGAGGCGGGCCGGCTTTCGTTCTGCTCGGGGCATCGCCACAGCAAAGAGAAAAACTATCAATGTTGGAGATTTTTCAACAGCATTGTGAGTGATGCCTGCATTCCTCCAGGGACTTCAGTTATCAATGTTGCTGTACAAAAGTTTCCAAACTCTTGTTGGATTTAAATAGCCATTTGTTCAACAAATCTTACTAATGTGCATACTCAGTTGTAAGTAATCTGCTTTAGATGAATATTGTTCTTTCTAAACCAGCATCAACATCTCTGTAAAGATGCTTGTTAGCATAAAGGAATGGCCTTAAAGCCAGGGGTGGTAGTGTTCTTCAATTCTATTTGTTGAAATTCTCTTTACATCCCGTCAGCAATCAATAAATCAAATGATCTGACCAAAAAAAAAAAAGAAATCATTTAAATGTCTTATTCTTCTATTTCCCTCTTTCAGGACCATTACTGGTTAATACTGATACCTCAGAGCCAGGTTCTGGTTCAGGGCAAACTTTTCTGTGAGGAGTTCATGTTTTCCTCATCTGTGGGTTTACTCCGGTTGCTCCGGTCTCCTCACACAGTCTAAATATATTAGTTTAGGTTAAAAGTAGGGTTGACAATGTTATCAAGTCTACACTATTTGTTATATTGGTTGAGATGGTCTTTACACCCTGACAGCGATCCATTACTTATGAGTTCTGACAAAAGACCAGAAAGGAGCCGTCATCTGTAGCTGCTGTAATCCTATAAAAACGTCTACCAATCACTGCCTCGCGGTCCGCTTGGAAAGAACCAATCAGATGCCTCCCTGCTCGTACTCTACCCTCGGCGTGCACCGGCCTGAACTCAAAGCGCGTCGCCGCCGTAAGTGTACTGGAGAATGGAAGAGAAAACTCAGTAGCACTACCGCGGTTACTTGTCATGAGGTATAGCGTTGTTGAGTTGAGGTCCTCTCTCCGCTCTGTGTCTGTGAAGTAGTTCCTGAGGCAATGCTACTTTCAAATTATGCTAGCTTTCCAACATTGTCGACCCTATCTTTAATTGCTTGTTGTTTACGTTCATAGTGATTGGTGGAGTGGCTTTGGAGGGATGCCTGAAGGTTGCTGACTTGGCAACTTTCTTGCTAGATTTAGGGTCTTTTGGAGCTTGAGCTGCTAGCTGCTTTCATTGGAAAAGAGCAACACTGGGCTGGGTTTTTTGGTTAGATACATATATTTTTTCTTTTAATCTTGCTAGTTTCTCAACATTACGGACCTTCGCTTTAATGGACCATGTATGGTACAGAAGTTTGTCTAAATGCTGCAGGAAATGTCTCTGATGTCTCCTCTAAGCTGAACATGCCACGGGCAAAGAGAGAATTTTTCTGATGCAGAGACTAAAGTCTGTGAAGTTAGTACTTCACTTCACAAAAAAACATAACTAAAGCCTGATGGGAGCAGGTGTGAGCAGCAGTAAAGTCTATCAGAATGCAGAGCAGTTTCGAAAAAATGAAACATATTGCTTTGCTTGACACAGACCAACCACACGGGACCAACAAATCACGTTGACGAGGTGTTGGTGAGAGAAGTCAGCAGCCACAATTCTAACGGATTGTATTTAACATAATGGATGTATTGTTGTTGAAATTATGGTCCCATGAACTGGAATCATTATGCAGCTGGTGGGCAGTTGAAATGCCAGACCTGTCCACCGGCTTTTTTGAAATATGGAAGTATCCCTGAGGTAGAGAGGACCTGAATATGTAGCAGGATAGCATTAGTGCATGTGCTTTAATGAAACACGCCTTGGAAAAGGAAAGCTACTGAGTAGCCTCTTGTCGGTCTAGTTAGTGTGCAATGCATGCTATGTAAAAAAAAATGTGCTCGTAGCATAGTCATTCATTTTATCCTGGAGATATTTGAAGCACCACTTAAATAATCCCTTCAGCTAGATATGGTTATCTGATCCAAAGACCTGGGTTTTAAAAACGTAACTTAAGTACTGTGAAAGCCTCATTCACCCTGTAAAACTTACATAACTATTTTAAAATGCAAAGTCTCTCAGAGATCTCAAAAATGCATATATTTACGATACAAACATTACTGTAAATGTATTATAAACATAGTCCCTGTGACATGCACACAAAAACAGTGACTACTACTCGTACAGGTAAATAAGAAAAATTAAAGAGGACCTATTCTGCTCATTTTCAGGTGCATACTTGTATTTTGGGTCTCTACTAGAACATGTTTACATGCTTTAATGTTCAAAAAAATGCTTTACTTTTCTCATACCGGCTGTGCTGCAGAACCACTTTTCACCCTCTGTCTGAAACGCTTTGTTTGAGCCCACCCACCCCCCCAAAAAAGGCCAGTCTGTTCTGATTGGTCAGCTCACCCACTCTGTTGTGATTGGTCAGCCGAACCAAATTCTTTGGAATGCACTCCAGCTCCGCTCTAACTAGCTTTCTTTTGAGGGTGTGCCAAACTAGCCGCTATAGGCAGGTATTATGCAAATGTGTTACTTGGTGACATCACCACTAACTTCTGCAGTCTAAAGAAAAAAAATAAATCTGTCTTGCTTGGATTTTGTCAGAGCTAGCTGCAATCACTCATGGAGTTGCCTTGTTCTTTATCACTGCAGAGCTTTTTTTTTTACTTGTCATAGAAGGAAAAACACAGGTGTTACTAATACTGTACAGCCCAGTTGCAAAGCAGTTTGTGAAATAGACACAAAATTGAAAGCATTGATTCATGTACATAGACACAGATTTCCCATTTTTTCCGTGATGGTCGGCACGAAAGCAATTCATATGTAACCCACGAAATGTGGACCTGGAAGTATAAAGAGCAGCGAACGTCACACATCGGGGTGGATGGTGGGGTCAGAAAACACTGGACTTTCGCCCAGGAGACTGCTGTTTGTGTCCTGTGTGAAACCAGAAGTCAGCGTTGATTAATTTGTCACTTAACTTCCGTACAGTTACGGCACTTCCGGAGTTATTTTAAGGCAAACCGCAATCTTCTCCTAAAGCTAACTAAGTAGTTTTGTTGCTTAAGCCTAACCAAGTTGATCTTTTCCTAAACCTAACTAAGTAGTTTTATTTTGAAAAGACTGGAGTAGAAATTGACACGTGCGTCACATGTTGCTGGGCATTCGCAGAAAAAACGCATGAAAAATATGTTGTTGAAAGTCGTACTGAGCATCACGAAAAAAAGGGGAAATTCATGTCAGCGTTTACCAATCAAATAGATACAATTTTGTGACTGCTTCACAAACTGCCGTGAGAATGTGTTGTATTGTGACATTAACAATGACCCTGTTCTATTCAAGTGTCCTAGTAGGCCATGACTGTGACAGTGACCCCACATGCACGATACCAGGACCCTGAAACTGAAGCAGCTAAAAGGAATTCAACCATAAATTGTATTATTTACACCTGTGCTTTTTCTCCTATGACATGTCAAAATGTCTTCGGGATTCTTATTGGATTTGTGTTATTACAAGTGTCAATGTGATTTTGAATGATTTGATGATTTGAATTTTCTTATTTCTGAAACAAAACCTGGAAGTTCGCAGTTTTACCATCACTCTATAGTAAAAAAAAAATTCATGTGATATGGGATCTTTAAATGAGTATCTCTCTCCTTGAGCTATTTAGTTGTCGTGTTACTACAACAGTACTGTGTGTTTATACATGTCTGTACTTCCTACACCATTGGGATACCCTAGTCTTTGTGTTACTTTCTTTCATGTAAATTCTTCTAAGTGCAACAGGATAAATCCATTTTGTTCCCTGACACTGGCAGTCATCCAGCCATTCAAACAACTAAGCCACCTGCCTAGCTTTCATTTGCATTATGTATTTGCATAAGGAGGTGCTGCTAACTAGTGCAGAAAAAGCTTGTTTTGATACGCTGCCTCTTCTCATCTCACGTTCCTTTATGTTTGTTTCTTCAGATCAGCGCTGCTGACTGGGGACAAGCTGAAACAACATATAACCTCTATGAGGTTCTTTTCAAGGTCCACAAGGTATGTTAAGAGCAGGATGCTGTGATGTGCATCGGGGATGTTCAAAATTTGATCACTGCTGCTTTCATCTCAGTAGAGATGGCTGCTTTTTTCTCTTTTTATCAGATAGAATAGTGTTTCAGGGAGCCTGCTAAACAGGGCTCTCCTGAATTCTGGATCCACAAACCAGGAAATGTATAAAGTGAAAGTTTCTTTGTTTAACATGAGATTTAAAGAATTTACTCTTCATTCCACCCACTGAGTTACACAATTAAAAAAAAGTGACCCGACAGCAAAATCTACCCCCCCGACATGTAATAATTAAAATTTCGTGTCACAGCTGTGGATGGCAGAGGACTGCTGGCTCCAGGCAAGGCTCTACTTGGGGCTCGAGCATTCGCCTGAGCAGCAGGACAATGAGTCCCTGTGCTTCAGTATTCTGGTCGGCCACGGCCAGAGCCACACCTTCAGGGTAGAGCTGGCCACGGACCTGGCTATCTGGGAGAAGTCCTTCCAAAGAGCTGTCTTCTTGGAGGTGCAGCGAATACGAGTGAGTATTTCCATATATAACATGGCACATTTTTTCTGCCGCTAAACTTGAAGAGCCGACCTGTTTTTTAGATGTTGTCGGGGTTTTTCAAATTTGCTGGATACTGCTTGGATTAAAGGAGTTTCTCAGAGCAGGAGAGCCTCTCACAACACCTTTTCCCAACCTCAAAGAGCACATGAAGCGTTTGATGTGTGTTGAAATTAACACCAAGGCACTACTTTGTGTGCTTTAAGTTAGTTTTTTTAGAGCCACGAGGCAGATAAGTAGCATACAAAATATGACATGGAACATTCAAAGGTATTTATTTCAGACTTATTGAATTGCATTTAGGTGTATATTAAGTGTTCCTGGTTTTGTGTCCAATGCTGCGCAAGTTCTCTATATGATATCCAGAGCATTAATGTATAGCAGCGAATTGCTATGTAAAGATATAGAGGCGTAATGTCTACATGAGCAGAGAATGAAGTCTGTCTCCCTCTCTGTGTGTGTTGTAATCCAACCTTCTCAGTGCTTTGTTGACATAGCTGGGCTGGCCACGCATGCCTTTTTAGTGCATGTGAGCGAGCCCTACTGGCTAGCTCATGTCCGCCGCTCTGCACTATGCTCATACGATGGTTACAGCTGATAACGCCGTCCCGACCGATGGCGTCGTCTCTGAAACATAGCGCTCACCCTCCTGTTCCCCCCTCGGTAAACACTAGCCCTTTTCACACTGCTTGTTCAAGGCAAGAATGTTGCGCCGTTATTCCGCCTCGTTGTTCCGTATGAAAGGTACGGAGACGGAACGGAGGGACAGAGTTGTTCCATCGCTGAGCCGGTAGCGGAGGTAGGATCTCCCGCGACCCCGGCGTGCTATTTAAAATCACTCACCGGGGCGCCATTATGCCGTTGTTGTTTGGTTCGGTGTGAAAAAGCAAAGTCGGAGGCGTATTGTGGAATCTCTGTGTGAAAGGGGGCTACCGTTAGCTCCGTCAGCACTGTCGCCGTTGTTTGCACTGTTAGAGCCATCAGCACCATTGGCTGAGAGCCGTGTGGAGGCGATAGATGTGCTCTGAATTTCGTGTTGAGCACCTTTAAGTTAACATGACGATACAACACACAATGTGAGACATTAAATTAACAAATTAGATGATGATATGCATCCTTATGAAATATACGAAACATGTAACATTACATAGAGCATTAGATACAACACTATAAGACACACACAAGCTCTGAGAAAATAAGTAGTGCTTATTGAAGTCTTTATTCTAAGGATGCTTTTTCAATGATATCTTAAAACTAGAGGTTGTTTTTCTTGTGGGAGTGGATTCCATCCATTCAGTAGATGAAAAAATGATTGTTTGCTTTTGCTGCTCTACTTTTGGTCAGAAAATCGTGTCTTCCTGCCACATGCAGCATGTAGTGAAATATTGATGTGTGTCAATACAAAAAGTGAATTGATCATACTTCTGACAAAAACATGGAGTTTTTTTTTCAGTATCTGCTTTTAACATCATGCCAGGAAAGACTTTTTTTCCATGGCAACAGCATTTAACTGACGATTTGAGGAAGCACCACATGAGTTGGTTTTGTACTCAAAGATGAATCTGTCACAAATACAATGCCATGGACGGATTCAGAACAGCTGGATAGCTGAAGTCAGAAACCCTTTGTTTAGTCTTAAGGGCAAGCATGGGTGTGTCAACTCTTAAAAAAGAAAGAAAGAAAAAGCTATTTCATCATATTCGCTCTCCGAATTCATCACGCCTGGATAGATGCAGAAATATCCACCGGTCCGGCTCTGTTCTGTATGGTTATTCTGTAGTAAAACACTTATGGGAACTTTGAACTTTTAACCATCTGATGAAGATTGATCTGATGAGACCATCTCTTCTTTATGGAATGAAGTTTTAGAGATTTTGGTAGGCTACTTTCTGGATTTAACACTGATGTTTAAAGACTCAGTGCAGTGTTTTTCAAGTATTTCAATAGCAGAATATTTCAGGGGGAAAGCTTTGCTTTTTTATTCTGCTTCTGGTGTTTTCATCGTTCAGCTTGTGGTCAGCTGTGTTCCATCACAGGGCAGATGTTAAGAGATTTTTATCTGTGAGTGTGTGATGATAGCTGGTATGAGCTGCACTTCATATTTAAAGTGGATTCACTCAATGCTAAACCCTGATCCACAGTAGGCTACCTCCATCAGGGCCGAATACTGAAACATGATGGATCAGCTGATATAACAGCAGCTATTTCACTGAATGCATTTTTAGACTGATGGTGTCTCTACCAGAGCATTTACTGTGTGTAGCGTGTGAGTGGCGCTGAGAGACAGAGAGATCTTTTTTGATATTAAAAACAGAGATGCAGACTGTCGGTTTCTCGATCAGGCTTTAATCACACCTGCAGTGTGTTTTTTTCTGTTACAGATATATAATCAGAAAAAAAACATTATCCGTAACAATTACTTGTAAAATCTGTTCCTGGCTCACCCCTGTGCTGTAGCCTGAAACACTTCTGCTTCTGTGTTTTGACCGTCAATCGACGCAAAAAGCTCTGTGATGCTGCCAATGTGTGTTGCCCATTAGCCTTGTGTGGGCCATTAACATATTATGTCACAACTAGGACTATCAAAGTTAATGCGATAACAACGCAAATTTGATCATATGAAACTAGAAAACCTGAGGAATCCATTGGTATCAATCAAGTCATAATAGCTTTTCAAAGGGGTCCCTCGACCTCTCACCTCAAGATATGTGAATGTAAATGGGTTCTATGGGTACCCACGAGTCTCCCCTTTACAGACATGTCCACTTTATGATAATCACATGCAGTTTGGGTCAAGTCATAGTCAAGTCAGCACACTGACACACTGACAGCTGTTGTTGCCTGTGGGGCTTCAATTTGATTTGTGCATATTTTTTATGCTAAATGCAGTACCTGTGAGGGTTTCTAGACAGTATTTGTCATTGTTTTGTGTTATTAATTGATTTCCAGTAATAAATCTATATATACATTTGCATAAAACTAGCATATTTACCCACTCCCATGTTGATAAGAGTATTGAATACTTGACAAAATCTCCCTTTAAGGTACATTTTGAACAGATAAAAAATGTGCGATTAATTGCGATTAACTATGGACACTCATGCGATTAATCACAATCAAATATTTGAATTGATTGATAGCCCTAGTTGCAACAAATTGCAACTTATAATTTCAGCGTAAGTACTACTTGGTTCTAAAACACATTCTGTTGCTTGTAAACGATTTCACTCTTTGGTCCATAATAGAAAATAAGCCTTGACGGTATGTTGTAGAGTGGTTGCATAAAGACATAATCAGTTTGTATCGTCAATAAATATTTGAGGATTTATATAAAATTGATAAGGATAAGAAGATTAAATGTAAAAAAAAAAGAAATATTTAGTCATTATATGAACTTTTTAGTTTGTGTTGAAGTTAGATCTTTTCTGAATAATAGTGTTACTTACACAGTGTCACTGTGACCTCACATACGTCCCATTCTTGTGAAAACAATATATCTCAGGAACACCTTGAGCGAATTTCTTCAAATTTGGCACAAATGTCAGCTTGGATTCATGCTGATCTGATTCAATTTTGGTTGTCAGATGTCAAAAGTGAAGGCCACTGTGACCTCACAAAATAAATTTTTTGGCCACAACTCAAGAATTCATATGCTAATTCTGACAATTTCACACAAACGTCTAATAGGATGAAGTGATGACACATTGAACAGACATTGATGTAAACTGCAATTTGACTGGTTTTGCGGCATACAACCGTGAGTTCTTTTTTTAAATTTTTCTAATCATTACTGTCCCTTCCTACCAATTTAACGCTTCATCAGTGAGAAGTGATTGCACGTGACGAAAAGCCTTTTCTGTTGACACATTACGGGGTTCTGCGCTTTGTCTTTTTTTATTAAGAAATTGATTGAAAATTCAAAGCTAGGCAGCGCTCTGTTTTCCATAAATGTTATTGTTACTTTAAATGTCTTTAGCTTTAGTAACCTAAAGAATTACTCCTCACATCAGTGAGCCATTAAATTGCCTCTTAAGCAAATATGTTTAAAAGTGTAAAGGTGATCAACTCTTGTGGAGAGTGCGTTGTTAAGCAATTCTCAGCAGCAGCTGTCTCGTGTCCATCAAGAGGCTCAAACATTGAACTCTCATGGGAAATTTTCAGAGTTTCGGGGGCTTATTTTTCTAGGTTTTGCTTGTCTTCATTGCTCACTTCACCGTGCTTCCATTTACCGTCCGGCACTCACATACAAGGCCAAACACTTTGTGCTGCAGTTCAATAAACCTGCATGCAATTTCTGACTGCTTGATACCTTTGTGTAATGTGCTGTTTGCTGGTGGTAAAGGTATTAAATCGAACCACCAGCTCAGTCTTGCAGAGCCCACTGTTGCACAGAGCACATGGTCACTTGTTTATTCAAAGTTTATTAATATTTAACATGTTGCGTCTCCAAATTGCACCAAATTCAGCAAAGCACTCCCCTGGCTCCCCTGCAATCCCCCCGCCAAGTGTGTAGTAGATTGGATGAGCGGTTCTTGAGATATGTGAATAACACAGAGACAGACAGACAGACAGACAGACAGAGATTCCTTGCCGGTTAGATAAAGTATTACATTATTTAAATCCAATAGTGAACAGCGTCTATCTCTAACATGCATTCAGGCTTTTCCCTACCACAGCTGTTATGAATTACACTCTCCACAGAACCAGAAAACACTATCAAATAATATAGAAAACAACTTTTCAAGGAAATGGTTATGAAAACATTCCCCTACACATTCCCCACAGAAAAAAAAAACAGTGTACAACAAGGCCAGTTATTCATATTCCATAGGGAAGAGCTGACAAATGACTTGAAGAAAATGTATTTTACTATAAGTATAAAGCTCCATTTGTGTGCGTTTATGCCACATTAAATGCAGAACTGAATGATTTGAAGAATTGTGGTAACACAGAATCGTCAGATATCTATTAACGATACCTATTTATTTTTCCATCTGAGCAGTATCACTAACCTGAGAACTATTTTTTAGTCAGATTTTAGACAAAGACGAAAAATGCTAAATTGGTAGACTCTTATTTATATTTTTTTTTTTAAATGAGTCACCAACTGTAAGTAAGCTCGGTCATAAGCACAGGCGTAGGTTCCCTTGTGCTAAAAGCACAACTGGAATTATTTTCGGGAATTAGCTTTTTAAAGCTCCCACATGCCATGATCACACATTGTATTCAGGAATTAAGAAAGTATGCCACATGTCAGGTCACACTCTTCATGAAATGGCCAGCGGTGCCTTTTTATAATTTTACCCTATCCCCACCCTTTCACCCCTTAAGCGCGGCCAACCAAAGAGAAAGGCTAAAAAAAAATAAATAAAAATGCTCAGAAGCCTGGGGGCTTTTGTGCTCAGCACCCTTAAATAGGGACATTTATAAATATTACAAAGCGGAGCACCTGTCAGAAGATATTTGAATCACTAGCAGACTGAAATCCTTTCCGGGTCATCATGGGAACCAGATATAATTAAATGACTTCCTATTTCGCCAGTTGTCCTTTGGAATAGTGTACGCGAGTATTATACCAGCGAGCGGCGTGGTTGACTCTGGCACGGGACACTGGCTCTTTAGCAAAATCCGTCAATCTCTTTAGGAGCCACGCATAATCCCTTGTGGTCACTGAGAGGTTAGACTTCATTCTACTGGACTTAATTACATTCGCCAGTTAATTCTGCACTAATTCCTACAGCTTAAATAACTATTTAAATATAGAAGGGACCTGCATGTTTTATATACAGCAACATGGCATTTTTTATCAGTGTACGAGTGAAACTAAACGCATGTGGATTAAATTATTTATATCTCTTACTCAAAATTTGCCTCTGCTGTCTTGTGTAGGTTTGGCAAGCTTTTTTTAGCCCATTTTGTAAATGTGTTTTTTTTTTCTTCCACTAGTTGTGGTCAAATTATCAGGCTGACCTTAGCCAATGAGTTTCCGGCAATAGTTCTACTGATACATTTCTTTTCCATCTAAGGACATACTGTTAAGGTTATGCAGTTTCCTATAGGTTTGATTGAACTATTAGAGGAGTAGGGGTCGGGAACAGGGGTCTTTAGGGAGAGATAGCAGGTCAACAGTATATGTCACCTAAAAGTGGTGTACATCATCTGAAAGCTAGGAAGTTGTATTAGTTCATTAATAAGAAAAAATAATTACTTTAGAAAGTGTATCAGGGCTTAGAACATGATGATATGAGTTTGTATATTCTCCTTCAGTGTGCACTCACCAATCTAGACCACCCCACACAGAAATGACACACCTTTAGGGCACTAAGATACTGCACTGCAACTTACATCGGACTTGCATCCCCTCAGGGCACAACACACAAGATTGCACCGCAAGCGAAATCACTATCCACTACACAGAGAGAGAGAGAGAGAGAGAGAGAGAGAGACCACAATAATAACACAGCAGCTATAAGTACTAATACAAATAGGACTAATAACAATATTCAATAGCAGTGGATGTAATAGAGTGGAAAAAGAAATATCATTAATAATAGCAGTAATAATAACAGAAATATGACTACTACTAATAATGAAAAAGGCTGATAATAATGATAGTTGTAGGTGTCAAGCAGGGCGGCAGATGCAACCACAATCCAGGTGTGTCTTGGCACACATGCAGCAGCACCTGAGAATCTATCTAGCTCTTTCTGCTGCTGTCCCAATATCGATACTACTGCTCTACCACTACCTCAGCCCTACCTCACACAGGAACCTTGCCCTAAAACCCGCTGTCTATAACTGCCGTCGACAGCCCTAAACGGCATGCCAACGGCACCTATCCTGGAAATGGCAAAAAAATTGCCATCAAATTACACAGTTAATTCAAAATGGCTGACTTCCTGTTGGCTTAAGGACATACATTCAAGAGGCTTTTTTTGTGTGTGTGGACATGATAAATATGTCTACCAAATTTTGTACATTTACGTGAAATTTAAAGGATGGGGCTTTGACTTTGAAAAATGTTAGTGGGCGCAATCGAGCCAATTTGCCACCCTCTACCACGAAACCCATATCACATAGCAAATTTTAGCCCTTCTAATGTGTATGCCAAGTTTTGTTTTTTCGAGAAACCTTTAGCCCCTCAAAAACAGCATAGTTTTTCTTGGCAAATAATGTGTCACCACGGCGACGGCGTTCCACGAAAACTCTCGTCGTCTTAGTAACTCAGATTCTACCAGGACTTGAGTAAATAAATGTCAAGCCTGGCAGAAAACATCTGAGACGTCGAAGCCAGGTTAGAAAAAGAATATTGTAAATATTTACATTCCAGTGTAGTCCCTAGCATCCTGGTTAGCTGCCTGGTAGGATTATGTGCTTATGAGTGGGTTTGGTATGAAGCTGGTGTTACTTGGAGAATCCACATAAAGGCGAGATTCATGCTTTTTCCGAAGTATTTCAAAAATGGTGAGTTACAGTTTTTACAAGAGAAAAGGCTTCATGGACGAGCACAGAATGGGTGATTCCAAAAATCTATGTTGGGTTAATATCCCAATCTCTGTGCAGCACATAGAGTCGCCTCCCTAAGCTTTTCAAAGGGGAAGCTTCCAGACCTGTCGCCAATACATTGGATGAAAACGTCCCAAATGAGGCTTAGGAAGAGCCAGTGTAATGACAATAACAGTCGACACCATAAATGCACTGTAATGAGTCATAAAGAAAGGATAATAACGGGGAATAACTGTATTGGCCTCCTTCAGCCTTCAGCATGTACAAGGAGCAAATCACATCCCACTTCATGACCATTACTGCTCAAACTCAACTGTATCAATATTTAATTAACGAGTGTGCCCGGCTCTCAAGACATTTCGTCCGTGCATAATTGGAACGAGTGGAAATAATGTTGACTTGAAAAACGCTCCACCTGTGACCACCGGCATGCTGCGGGAGCACGCTGTCATTCTAACAAGTTGAATCACCGAACAGAAATATTTAATTCATGTGTTGACTTAGCGGCTACAGTGAGAAAATCAGAGCACATTGTATTTCCCTCTTGCAACGCTCTGTGGGCACTGCATCCAACCACTGCATACTGTAATTTCCCTGAGCACCGTGCCTGGCAAAAATGAGCCGCTAACAAACCGACCACGAAAGGAGGACAGAGCGGCTTCTTTAGAGCTGTGAATTCAGATTTTATGGGTGAGCCATCGCATGATGCTTTGTTAATAACTCCATATTGCAGTTAATGTTTGAAGAAACGATCTCACACAGTTGCACTTCACACAAACCTAATCATGAAAAGCCTTCAACATATCTTTTTATGTTCACAATATACCTGTGTACATTGTATCTTAGAATTCAAAGTACTTTGATGTAATGATGCAGCCTACTATGCTGATTGTCTGTTACATTTTCAATAATATAGACGCAGTTTAAACAGTGCCATTATGCTTTTAGCTGCCTCAATAAAATATTATTGTGAAAATATACAGGAATTAACAGAGATAGTGAGATCTGCTGTATACATATTTTTTGTAAACAGTGAACCTCTGAGTGATGAGGACATAAAGAGGATGATCACGTTTTTGGAAGGGTTGAGTTACATGCTCTGTACAACTGTTTTTGAGGAAACCCAATTATGAACACACAAGTTTAAAAAAAAACAAAACAATACAATTGACTATCCAATCATAGCTTAGCAACCGGTACTAGGCCCAACAGGCCCAGAGAGTTTGTGTTTCTCACATAGACTGTATATAAGAAATAGACGTAGTCACTGTGACACCCACTGGTTTCTGGACCGTTTTGAGGCCTCAAATTTTGCATTTTGGCCATCGCCATCTTGGTTTTTGGTGGTCGGCATCTTGTTTTTTTTGCAACCTATAGATGTGACACATGATGGTGATACAACCAAACACTGAATATAAGGCGTATTTTGGCGACCAAAATGTTGCAATTTACTTTCATGAACTGAAAACACACTGTAAAAGGGTTAAAGTTGTTTTATTGCAAAGTCTTATACATGGATCATCAAATGGTAAGGATGCTGACTTTTACTTTTGACCTGTAGATTTGCCGTTTTTTTTACATTTAACTCAGTGAAATTACAGTTGAGGTCGACCAATGCACAAAGAGTAACGATGACAGTTTAGGTGAGTTTTACTTTGTTTCCGTCCTGTATGAATGAAGTGTTTTACGATGCTCCGCTGTGTACACCTGATCTCAACATAAACAAAAATACACATATTTAATGGCGCAAGCTGCACGGGGGGGGGGGGCGGCAATCGTACTCGGGCAGCTTGGCGGAGGTCTTTGCTCTCCGAGTGCCATTCTAGTACTTTCATTTTCATTTGCTTGTTTAAAGTTGGAGTTGGGTGGTAAGCAAAGCTCGACTGTCCGACGCTAGCCAAGTTTCCATAAAATAATGCAGTCTAGTTTATTATCGTTAATGACAATGTTAATGGTGAAATATAGTCAGTTGGATTGTAAACTTGGCAGTGGATGCCTAAGAAACCTGAACATTAATTAGATTGTCCAGGTTTTGTCTCCTCTGTGCACCTTGTGCTACATGATATATGGAACCAGTAGAGTAGGATAATAAAGAAGCACAGGAGCAAAGCACTCACCAAGATAAGAGTCCTGGATGAAAGATCACCTCCTGAGCGAGAGAGGAAGAAAATGAGTAAGAAATTTCCAAGTGAACTGGTTGGATATGTTTGTTTAATGTTAATCTATCTGCATCACTTGCTGTCAAGAGCAAATCTGTGGACATTATACATTAACCGGTGGTGTGTGTTTTTCCAGCACAGAGGCAAAAACAAAGTGCAGGATAGATGAAGAATGTACGTGTTACACTCTTTCTCTATTGCTGTAACAATATCAAGTCCCAATGCAGAACTCCTCTGCTGCTCCACACAACATTAGCTTCAAAGGAGAAATGATAATATGCAGGAGTGTTTGATGCTGCAGTCCCACAGTTAGCTCTTAGCCGGCTAATGGGGCTGGATCCACTCAGGATGTGACATCAATGTCAACTGTCAAGTTGCAAGTGACATTGAGGACAGAAATCCAGTCTAAGCAACCAGATTGACATCTGACTTGCAAATATTTGGATTGCAGACTTCAGATTGATGTCTATGTTGTTGTGCCAAAATCTGACTTTTTGGGTTTACTTGAATGATTTGTGCATCCTGATTACAAGTATCATTCATGATTGGCTCACATCGATAATAAAAGTGGTGTTTAATAACTCCGCACTGTATAAGTGACTGCACTTCAGAAGTGTCTGCAGTCAGATCTGCATGCAGCTTTCCCCCTATCAGTATAAAAGTATGAATAATAGCATTTTTTTTTCAGTCTTTAATGATGCAAATGTGGGACACCATCCTCTGGGAAACCAATGAAAGTGATGAAGCACTTCAATTTGCTTGTGATTCTATGTTCTCCAGCCAATTAGGCTAGCTTCCTGTGTCTTCTGAGGAACACTCAACACAGTCCAACTTAGGATAACCTTCAAATTAACTGGATGTGAGCATTACATAAACATTGCTGATGGGGTAGAAGTAGGGGGTATAACTGACAAAACTGTCCAGCCTGCATTTTTCCCTCTCGTTTGCCCTATTTCTTTTCTTTTTTTCTTTTTTTTTTGGGAGATGATGAAACCAAACATGGCATTGACGGGGTCTTTTAGCTCACAGCAAGCAGTCTAGTTGTGCCAGATTTAACTTTTGGGGTCTTCTGGCTAAGATCCCTTCGCTTTGCTTTGCTTTTTGAAATAGCCACGAGAACACTCCTACCAGAGAGACATTCTGAGCTCAATTAATTTGTACTTTTTTCCAGTATTCAAGTGTTAATCCTGTTAACAAACTTAGTTTAAAGTGGCTATAATCGATATTGGCCGTTCTTAGGAAGAAATGTATTCTTAAAACCCATTTGCACAGTTTTCACAAAGATTCTGACATTCACAAATGTTTCCTTATTTGAGATTTATTCTTACGTAAGAACAGAATCCATGCACACATCAAGAGCACTTGAGCCATTGTTTTTCTATGGGGAGAGCAGTGCCGCCGTAATAGGCGGAAGCGCTACCCTGGGCATGGTGCACCACTCAAAATAGCCAATGTGCTCAAAGTTCAAATTATTTCAACTTTGATCTGGGTTGCCACTGAACTTTCAAAGCGCAACCAATGAGAAAAAAGCTGCAGCTGTAGTTGTTTAGGCAACAAAACTACTTAGTTAGGTTTAGGAAAACATGGTGGTTTTGGTTAAAATAACACTGTAAGTGGCGTAACTTAAATAAAGAAGTTACATGACAAATAAATCAACGTTGACTTCTGGTTTCACACGGGTCTGCTGCATTTTGACAAATGTGTCCGATGCTGGCCAAAATTCGGGATAGGGTATGAGCAGGTACGCCAGTCTATGCACAGATTTGAAACCATGATTTATTAATCTAGAAAAACATTTACTTGGAAAGCAACGAAGAAGAATTGATTGCAGGTAGTTTGCTACGTGACGAAAGCAAACAACAATAACAACAGTGCAGTGCTTGTAGAGAATGTCACGGTAACAATAGTCAGAGCCAGGAAAATGTCAGGCATTTGGAAACATCTCACAGTGGAAAATCCAACAAGTAAAACTGTATGTATTTGTTCATGTTTTACAAAGGGTTTAACCTGAGCCAGGCCATACAACAAAGATAGCAATCCTATCACATCCATACATGGTCAGTAGTAAACGGCTGTTAAATAATAAAAATAATGATAACTATATATATATTTTAATCATGCTGGCACCAATAAGGACAAAAATGGTATCCAAACATCTCTATTGTTTGTATCAATTTATATTTAGCAGCTTCCTTTTAGTGGATTTGTGACCACTTTGAAAAGATGCAGCTGTGGGTCTCACATCCTAGATCCCTGCCTAAACGGCCTCTCCTTACCTCTTATCTCTTCTCCCTCTTTGTGACCACATTATGAAAAGACAGATGCACTACACACACATGTGAGGAAGTGTTCTCTTTTTTTCCCTACACCTGTCCTCCGTTTTATTTTATCCCCAGTCAGATTTAGCTAAGGAGATGTTCTTAAAAAAATATTTCATTTCACATTGCTAATCCCCCCCCCCCGAAAAATCCCTTCCAATTAGTGAAGTGTAGTCACAGCTCACGTTGTCACAACACAGTCTTACATGTGGTGACAGGAAGAACTTAGCGGCTGGCCTGCCACTGTTTCTTATCCCCGTCACAGCTGAATTCACGACACCACTAAAGACAGGGGGGGTTGAGGTCTGTGAGCACAAAACACTTTCAGTGAAAGGACCGTACAGTCCCATGCCATATTCACTGCACACTGCACTCTATAATTGAAATCACCATGTCCCTGCTGTGTTCTCAAGTGAAAGAATAAAAAGAGAGAGGTGGAAATAAAAGGCATATATTACACAAGCAGAAAATCAGAATACATGTCTTGGTATTCCAACTGGATGACACAAAAATGAAGTCATGTGGCAAGAAAAGCCTTTGGAGGGATATTGCTCCAC
Organism: Sebastiscus tertius; assembly: GCA_916701665.1. Lineage (NCBI taxonomy): Eukaryota > Metazoa > Chordata > Actinopteri > Perciformes > Sebastidae > Sebastiscus > Sebastiscus tertius. The sequence continues at coordinate 7,767 of CAKAOH010024531.1, read as the reverse complement.
GGGGAGTAGAAAGCTTACACATCAGTGCCTTCAAAAGACCTGTGAAAAGAATTGTGAGACACATGCTTGTTTGTGTTGCAAGCAGCAAAACGAATGTTAAAGATTTATGGCATCCAAAATGGATTTCCTCATGTCATGTGTCTTGACATTATCAGGATGCTGCACAGGATGCTGCTTTTGCTAGCAGCTCACGCAGGACAAAAATCTGATTTGCTCTTGTTATCAGATCTTCCAAGCCTAACGTGTCAGACTGGCACTTTAACAAGAACTCTCATGTGAACACGTGTAAAATGTATATATGAGGAAAGAAATATTGTGAGTATAAATAAATATGATTTCATGAGCAGAAAATACAGTTAAACAAACACACTCTAAGGATGACTCAAACTCAGCTGGATGAGATAAAATTGTTCCAAATCCTGTAGTAATAAGTAATTTAATAAAAAATACAAACATTAATACCCAGAAATCCTGTAACTTGCTGTATCATGGGTGCCAAACCGTCTGGTTTATGATGCTTCATTTTCATAGGCAAACACCAAAGGGAAAAGAGGATAAAAGGTCAGAATTAATTTTTTGGCCAAGTATGTTTAAGGGTCGGGTCCATTATTTTTTGGTTTAAGGATTTTTTTATGGTGTTCCTGATGTATTGAAATCCAAACTTTGGTTTAGAGTATGTATGTTTTAGCATCAAGTGCAATTTTCTCAAACCCTTCTAAAAACCTTTTCCCACGTGACCTGATGTAGGTTTCTGCATTGTAACGCTGCTACATATACAGTATATATACATCCTAATTTTCAGCGTATTACATACAATAGCTAACTTAGATGGTGGTCGGCATTCACCTAGTTTGGAGAAGCAGACGGAAGTACCGGCACGGAAGCTAAGCGATGTACTGCTGTGGACGCCACGTTAACTCGGATCCGAAAGTCACACACAAACACAACAACAAACACAAACAATAACCGATGGATGCAGCGGTAGACCAGCAACTCCTGTGTTAATTCAAGGTAAAATGACTGTTTTTTGTGAATGTAGTCTGGCGGCTTTAAAGACAGCAATATAACGGCTTCAGTTACACGTCAGAAAGGGCTGTCTGACAGCAAGTTGGAGCAGTGAGAATATTCTTAATATAGCGTACACTTAAACTGATATTATTTTTTTTAAAGGTGGCTAAAATACATTTTTCTGCTGCTCCCGTCCACAGCCGCTTTCACTCGCCATCAGACAGCCCTTTAAAGGTCCCATATTATAACAAAGTGAGATTTTCATGTTTTTCTATTATAAAGCAGGGTTAAGTCCTATATAAATACTGTGAAAGTATCGAAACACTCAATCCACAGGGAAATACACACAGCCCGTATTCAGAAACTCTGCATTTGAAACAAGCTGTCAGGATTTCTGCCCATTCGTGATGTCACGAATATACAATATTTAGACTCTTGACACAATTTTAAATGTAAACATTCTAAATGTGCCCAAGTTTATTTCCTGGTTGCAGTGTATGTGTATGTCATCAACTGACAGGAAGTACACATGGACCCAAGCTGTTGCCTAGCAACAGAATTCTGTTGCAATTCCGTCAAAATGCGCTAAAACGGAGCGTTTCAGACAGAGGGTAAATACAGGTATATTCAGGCTGACAGTATGAGGAAAATAAAGTTTTTTTTGAACATTACAGCATGTAAACATGTTCTAGTAGAAACACAAAATACAAGTATGAACCTGAAAATGAGCACGATATGGGACCTTTAAGATGCAGAACTGAAGCTGTTATATCGCTCTCTTCAAAAAAGCCACCAGACTACAATCACAAAAGCAGTAATTTTACCTCGCGTGGGAGTATACATACAACCCCACTTCAAAAAAATCTGAACTAACCCTTTCAGTTATTTCCAAACTTAGCACAGCTTACTTGGACTCAGTTAGTGCTAACAGCCTGCTAAAACCATTAGCTAACAACCTTGTTAGCTTGGTTGTTCGAGGTAAAAAAAATAAAGTTCACACAAAAAGTTCACACAGTTTGTTCTGGAAACTTAATGTATTTGTACCACCTATTCTCATCTCTTAACTCATCTGTAAAGTATTCGTCTTTTGAGTAGAAATGTAGTGAAATGTTCCATTTAGGTGGGGTGGGGCCTTGGTATCGTGCATGCTGGCCCACTGGAATGGCTGTGACACTAAATAGAATGGAACCATAATTATCTTTGTCAATTAAACCAGTGTTTACCCTGCAATGACATTTCACCATGGCTGCTGTGAAAATGGCCTATATTAATAACATTAATAACGGCTGCATTCCACTCACTGTGCAATTCCGCATACGACTGCAATGCAACGCTGCCTCAGCGGCTTGGCTTATTGACACACCTAAATAGAACGGAGCCATTGTTAATAATATTAGATACACCTGCACATTCCCCGTTATGACAAGTCATATGTATTGCAGAGAGAAAAAAAAAACCCTATTTCCTGTGTTAATAAAGAAGACAGTAAATGAGGGGCCAAGACTGAGATGTATGATGAATACCAAGTGAATTATGTATTCATCCCCTGGTAATAGTGGGTAGTGCATTCACTGGCACAAATGGAGAACAAAATGAGGGTATAATTTATTTACATACAGTACAGCCACACTTTATAAGTAATATGCGCTTCTATGGTCTTTATGTATGGCTGTTGTCATGGTTGCTCATACAGAGAAATGTACCATTTGCACAGCATGTCATTACAGGAATATGAAAATCAAAAATAATAATGGATATCAATTCTTTTTACTCCACAGTCTAAAAGCTACATGTGCAGCAGCCAGGGGAATGTGCTGTGCTTCACCATAGATTTTGGATCAGGCTTCACCTGCTCAGAAGGCACTTCAAAGGTGAAGTATTACTGAGTTCATTTGTTGTTGACATCCTGGTTCTGTGCTGTTCTTCCCTTAATACCTCCCGACACTGCAGTTTGACATCTTTCATTTTCTTTATTGACACACTATGTACTTGTCCTTATTCACTAAGGATTCCATTGTATTTGAAAAAATATATTTTAAATAACTCTGAAGTGTAGAGTTGCTGTATCTCAGAGATGCTGTTATCATTAAAGGTACATTTTGAGATTATTTTCAGCACTCTTGCTTTACGTAAGAATGTTACAGCTCTGATTACCAAAGTACTAATGTTCTTTTGTTATAAATTATACATTTTCCTCAAAGCACTATTGCACATTGAAATGTCAGTTCTTGATCATGCAGGTATACCTTTGTAGTAAGACATATGGTATTTAAATCTTGTGCTCATTATTGAAATCCCTGTGCTGCTGCGTTTGATAATCCCCTCCCCTCCCTTGTAGGCCGCACTGTGGCGATATAAGTTCTCTCAACTTAAAGGCTCCTCTGATGATGGGAAAACCAGGGTAAAACTACTTTTCAAGAATGCTGAAAGCAACCAAATAGAGATGAAGGTAATGAAAGTGTTTTTCTGGTGACAATGTCGTAAATTCAGTTTTTCAAGAGATCTTTAGTTTAAAAGTTTTGTTATTTAAAGCTACAGTCAGTAACTTTAATAAAGATATTTGTTGTCATATTTGCTCAAGCTGTCACTATATCCTGACAGTAGTACATGAGACAGATAATCTGCGAAAACATCAGGTTCCTCTGCCTCCTTTTAGTGCTCCTTATAGCATTTGCAAGATTTTACCGCGCCCGAAGGAAAACAACCAATCAGAGCCGAGAAGTCTCTGAGCAGCTGTCAATCACTGCTTGCGAAAGTCCAATCAAACTGTCAGACTAGGCGGTGCTGACTATGTGCACACTACAAGATGTTTGAGATGAGAAATAGGCATAACAGCAACAGAATCGTGATTCATATTTGATCAGTGCTGTCTAGTTTGACCGTTCGATTGGAGTTCAAGAGCAGTGATTGACCGCCGCGTTAGAAACTTCTCAGCTCTGATTGGTTGTTTTACTTCGGGCGTGGTGAAATCTTGAAAATGCCATTAAGGCACCGGCACGCCAAGCTGACGCGTCGGCCATCGGACACTTTGGCGCCGTTGGTGAGCGTCTCTCGGCCTAGTTTTTGCGGTGCGTCCCGTGCCGACGGCTCTAGTCTGCCCGTGTCAGAGGTTTTTGGTTAAGTTAGCATGCTGAATCCGTTGCCGAGAGAAATCACTCTGATTGGCTGTTCAGCTCAAGCAAACCAGTGCACAAGAAGAGAAACGAAAGTGAGGAAAGCAAGCCAACGAGGAAAAGTCCAAGAGGAAAAACACAGAATGCGCTTCTCATTTTTCATCTTCATCTCATCTGATCATTCCAGTACATAGATATTTACACAACGACATGGCCATCTTGGAATGAAGCGTGGTGAGTGAGAGCGGATAAGTATGGAAAAAGAAAAGAGAGTATAGAAAAATATTTGTGTTTCCAGACTATTGCGGAAATTTCTAAAAAATAAAGTGATCATAAAAGCAGTATTTTTCATGGCGTTTGGATCAGGAAGGCAGCACAGCAAAAATATTTACAGCTGTGTTCAGTCACACGGGCCAGACTTTGATGTATAAAGAGAACGGGGGCTAGACCGAGCTCGATGTTGCCAAAAGCGAGGAAAAAAGTGCAACTAAACACATACTTGTACGCAGAACCAGGGGCGGACTGGACATCGGGAAGCTTGTGAATTTTCCCGTTGGGCCAGTCTTGTGAAGGCCAGTCTTTTTCTTTTTTTTTTAATAAAGATCTTTGTTGAATTTTAACAAGTTTAAATGCACAACCCCAGCATTGGTCCAGCCTGGCCCTCGCAGCTGCAGACAGCACAGAGTGGAATGCTGCCTGTCAGAATGGGCCAATCTAATACTTTAAATATTGAGCGGCCCCTCCCAATTTGGACTGATCCTCGTTTTTGTTGAAATCTTATTGCTCAGCACTGGTAAAGTTACTATTACTAAACAAAACAAACGGTATCCATCCCAGTATCAATCTGCAGCCATTCTGTATTTCTACTAGTGGAAATTGTCTACCCTGTACCCATACATATACAGTATATATTGGTAGGGACGTGTTAAATATAACTCATTGGCATTAGTTAATTTTCAATACTGCCAATGAGTTTGCTCAAATATTGGTAGGGACATTTCACTACCGTCCATATGCAAATTTAAGCCCTTATACCACAAAATCTGTATTAGTGTTAAAAATTACTGCCAAAAACTTTCTTGCTCGGGCCAACTGGGCACTCGTATTAAAAAGGCCTCTCCATCTCAAAGTCCCCAGCTGAATTTAAGTCCCAGTCCGCCCCAAGTGGAAGATGTTTTAAGTGTTCCCAGGGCTGGCTTGACAATCCCAAATATATATAGCCTGGTTGGCTAAGGATTCCAAATGGGAAAAGAAAGATAGTTGCAAACTTGTAAGCCTTATGCAAAGGCAAAAGCCCTGTAGTCATGTCACAGCATCCTCTGCACCTCTGAGTCCTTCGAGTCACAAAGTCAAATATGGTTTGGAAAATCGACCAAATCGTGAATCTAGAAAAATATGGAATTTTTAAATGGAAAATGTGTAGGAAACAATGGTTTGTACATCCGCCTTCCTCGGTCCTCCGGTTTAAATTTTTAAATGACGAATACGGACTACCGTTCCCTGCTGGTGCAGAGTTATTTCCTCTCACGCAGGAGCAGAACGTACGTGCCAATTGGCCGTCGGCTGTGGTCTTTGGGGCGTGTTCAAATGCAACTCGTCGGCCAAGACAAAGACGACAGTCGGCCTTCGTCGTCGCTACTTCTTTGATGTCAGCTCAGTGTGTCTGGGCCTTTAGGTGCACTAAAAGGAGGCAGCAGAACCGGAATCTTTCACATTATTATCTGTCTTGTTGTTACTACTGTCGGGACATGGTGACACTTAAAGCAAATACGACGAAAAAGGTATTTTTTTACTAAAGTTACCAACTGTAGCTTTAACGTATGAACATCATGTGCTAACTGTTGTGTCTCTCCTTATTTTGCAGGAACTAGAGTTTGCTAATTTAACAGCTGTCCTTCACTGTATACATTCTTTTATCGCTGCCAAAGTGGCCTCCATGGACCCTCTCTTTATGTGCAGTCAAAGCTTCCCTGGAAATTACATGAACAGTTAAAGAAGACCCGTCCTCGTCGTCATGTGCACCTGTGGAAAATCAGCAGTATTTTATGCACAGAGCCAATTGATATATGTATATCTTGTTCTTGCTATTTTTGTATGAAAAAAAATAAATATTTGTAAAAGACTGTAAAGGTAGATAATGTATGAATTAACGGTGGAAGGAAGATGTTTTTGTTTTGTTGGGGTTTTTTTTTTGACCAGTAGAGAAAATTACAATCCAAACGGATCCACAGTTCTTCCATTTCTTTAATATGTTTTTTCTCCCATTACATAACAGATTCTGATCGGAGGTTACTTGTCTACTTGTCACTTTGAAAGGCAGCACCTGTGCTACCATATGGCGTGTAACTGCCATACATTTGACAACAGGACACGAATCGCCAAACATGGCAACTGCCACTGTTTTTAGCAGGAAATCTCAGCTGATATATATATCTATGAAGAATAATGATACCTAGTGAGTAAGATTATTTTTTAACAAACGTGAATCTGATGCTGGCTTACCGTCATGGGGGAATTCACATTTGCCAGACCTTTGACAGGGATTTTCTTTCCTTCAAATTCACAGTTGAACAGTAATAAAAAAAGCAAACCTTTCTCTGTTCCCAGTTCCTCTGGCTTACTTAGTTTTGTTTTGTCTGTGAACACGAACATCTTACAATATAATGCAGTCTAACAAGCCTCCAAAATCACCATTGAATTGAATCAACACCTCTCTTATGTGGTCCCAAATACAAATTTAAACATAAGGCAGCATTTAACTGCAGGGCTACTTTATTGGTTTAGATGAAATTGTATGATGTTTGTTTGCTGTTGTGACCATCTTTTGTATCTATTAAATGCAAAATCCCTGAGTTTCCAGTCTCTCAATGAGGACATTTTTCTCTGAAATGTGACATTTCAGCATCAAAAGTATTGTTAAAAGACCCACTTTTATCATCTCCCATTCTAATACAGTGAACATACTGTATGTCTTCAGTTGCTTTATGTAATGGTTTTAGTGTGAAAATGCATATTTGCTGTGTTTTCAATAAATTGCTCATAAAGCACAACTGCCTGTCATCTGAGACAGCTCCCTGTGGGTTTGTACCGTAGACTGTATAGCTATAAGAAGTGGACGTATTCCCCGGGACGTTGGTTTGTGGACTGTCAATCACAAGGTAGCTACGTCCTAAAGCATCCCCTGCTTTATGGTCAATTTGACTCTAAATGAGACCATAACTTACTAAATGAACCGCATGCTGTATTGAAGAAGACTTGAAACTAGCGATTGAGACCATAAACTCATGTTTACAATGTTTATTGAGGTAATAAATCAAGTGAGAAGTAGGGTCATTTTCTCATAGACTTCTATACAATCTGACTTATTTTTGCAACCAGAGGAGTCGCCCCCTGCTGGCTATTAGAGAGAATGCAAGTTTAAGGCACTTGCACTTTGGCTTCACTTTTCAGACCCCGGAGGTTGCCCACTGGTCTCACACACCTAATCCACACCCGTAGCTGCCAGTAGGTCCTGCTCTGCTTGCCGGCCATAGACGCATTACTTGAAGCCTGACAAGATGGATTTTTGTGTGATATGTAATTCCGCAATTCTTCTGGTCAGTGTGAGGAGACTCACCTGGAAAGCATATCACACACAGATGCTGCC
>CAKAOH010024529.1:28635-44342 GCA_916701665.1 Sebastiscus tertius | reverse complement strand
GATTGTCAACACACACACACACACACACACACACACACACACACACACACACACACACACACACACACAGCGAGTGATGTATTTGTGGTTAGATTACTAAAGACAGATGGTATATGGAGGATGCTTATTTATGCAGACTACACATGTTTGAGATCCAGTGAGTAATTGCAGTGTGTGTGTGTCTGAGACTATTTTTATTTCTCTATGAGGATGTCTGTGTGTGCATCTGGGGATTGTATTTGTACAGCTGTGTGTGCTTGTATTTGTGTGTGTACCGTACGCGTATAGCAACAGTAATCCAGTGTTGGTTTAGCTCTGAGAGTCCCAGTCAGGGGCAGAGCAATAAATCATTATAAGAGTGTCTTTGCTTCTTGACTTTATTTGAAGAAAGGGCGGCTCGGGCCATCATTCATATTTTGTGTAAATGAAAATCGACATTTCATCCCTCTGACACAACCTTGGGGGTTCGCCTTGGTTTGCTGAGTGGTTTCTAAGTGTTTGTTCCGCCGTGCTTGACACGGTCTTCTTCCAAATTTTCCTCTCGGCTGCCTCTAAAAGCCCGGAGAGAACCTGAGAAATTCACCTACTGTATAAGGCAACAACATTGCTACTCGAGCAGGAACAACTTAGGGAGCCAAACATGTACGTAGAGGTGTTTTGTCTGCACACAAAACATTCTAAAAACACCCACATCTCAGGAGCCTAAAGACAGAAAAGACAGATCAGGTCAGAGCCATGCAGTGTGCAGACAGCAGCAGATGGGATATCCATACAGCACGCTTGTTTTTAGTCCTGTTTCAGTGGATTCTGCTTGGCAATAACACTGTTTTATTTGGTTTGATCAAAATGCTTCTGCAAATTTTGACTGACAAATATGCCGACCTTTCTCTTTAATGACAGGGGATAATGAAGGAACTAGACTCTTTGAACTGCTCAGAAGTAAATAAAGTAAATTAAGTTACCTTCATTAGAGCCTCTTCCGTTGGGCAATATCAGAATCAACATCGATCCAATCTAGCTGCATCATTTGTTGCTAATTAGTGTCGATGCTTTTAAATTGCACTAACTTTTTGCAGCTATCAGGAGCCATCTGTCCTGCCTCTGCTCTGAAAGTAAGTGCTAAAGCAACAATAAACTTAGTGCTCATTATTATTTTCAATTTCTATAATTCAAAACAACAAAAAAGGGAATTTAACAGTATTTATTAGCAGAACCGCATCAGTCATCAACTCTTTAGCATTTTCTACTAATGATTTTCTTCCCTTTCTACTAGCAGGAACATATTTTGAGCTGCAGAGAACCTTGCTTATTGTAAACTGTGATTCCTCTGGCAGCACAGGTCAGTTCAGCTTTATTGTCCCACTAGGGGGAAATTAGGCTTGCAGCCACGCTAAGTCAACAGCCAACATAAAAAACAAAACACAACAATACATATCAGACAATACATGATCTTTTTAAAAAGAACTTCCCACCAGAAACAGACAATAGCTTATGATGAGTGAATCTGTCAGTACAAAGTTCAATTGATGGAGTTCAGCAGGCTAATGGCTACTGGAACAAAGGTTACCTTAAATCTCTTAGACTCAATCACAATGTCCAAACTCACTCACAGACTTTTGAGATACGTTGCTGCAGAGTTTAGAAGCTCCACAAACTGCCGTGAATGCTAGCTAGCGCCTGCCGGGGTCACATCCTCACCAGCCGGTCAGTCATTCTCACAGACCGCTATGAGCTGGAGCTCTCTAGAGACCGGTCTGTAGACAAGAGGCTTTTATTTCCTTGTCGACGGATAGTTTGTTTAAATATCACCACACAAATGTCCGTTATAAATTAACAGGAATCTGTGTTTATCTGCCTTTTTGGAGTTGAAAAGCTCCACAATCGCCCGTGGGTGTAGCTCGCTGGAGAGCCTGCCAGTCATGTTCACAGAGCGGCTACAGAGCAGCAGGAAGTGGCGAGGGAAGAGGAGAGTGACGGGTCAGAGAGATTCCTGCTGAGACAACATGACCCTTTTTAACATTCCTCTAATATCTGGAGGGAGATCAGTCCTCTGTTTTGTTTCTGGAACTGAAAAAGCAGTTTGAGTAAATGTTGTGGATGAATGTTTTCTATTTCCCGTCTTCCTTCGTCGATGATTCTGTTTGTTTCACTTCACTATGACCTGTTAGAATAAATAGTTTAAACCTGCAGTATCTTATAAAGTAAACTAACAGAACATAAACAACTAAATCAAATTTGTATTTTTTGATAATATTACAATAGGGGTACGAGTTAGTTTTTTTGTCCAGTGCTTTAAGAGCTGGTTTAAAGGTTAAAGCCTCGTCTAGCATACTGCAAAATACAGTACATCGCTTTAACCGTTGCATACTGCATACTACTCAGGAACACATTATGTACTGTATACAGTACATACTGTATACTGCGTTCGTCAGTAGTATGTAGTAGGCAGCTTCGAATACAGCCTAAGTCTGCATTTTTGCAGACTCTGCCTGAGGGAATTGCCCACAATTGCGTTGTGACATTAAAGGTCCCATATCGTGCTCATTTTCAGGTTCATACTTGTATTTTGTGTTTCTACTAGAACATGTTTACATACTGTAATGTTAAAAAAAAAACTTTGTTTTCCTCATACTGTCTGCTTGAATATACCTGTATTTACCCTCTGTCTGAAATGCTCCGTTTTAGTGCATTTCAACAGAATTTCAACGGAATTGCAACAGAATTGCATTGCCTGGCAACAGTTTTGGTCCATGTGTACTTCCTGTCAGTTGATGTCATTAACATACAGTACACTGCAACAGGGAATAAACTGGGACACATTTAGAATGTTTATGTTTAAAACCATGTAATGGTCTAAATATTGTAGATTTGTGACATCACAAATGGACAGAAATCCTAACGGCTTGTTTCAAAAGCACAATTTCTGAATACGTGCTGTGTATTTTTTCTGTATATTGAGCGCTTTGATACTTTCACAGTACTTATAAAGCACTCAAACCTGCTTTATAATATAAAAGACATGGAAATCTTACTTTTTAGAATATGGGACCTTTAAACACAGGGTTACCACGGTTACCAGGGGAAGCCCGGAGGTGTTACATCCCAGTATCCCGGTTAAGCTCATGTTTTCCATTTGTTTTCAGTTTTGTTAGTATTTCCTGTTTTATTTTGATATACTCGCCTTGCCTCTCGTTTCAGATCCTTCACTTCCTGCCCCTTGTGTGTTTCCTGCGTTTTTGATTACCTGCCCCGCCCCAAATAGTTCCACCTGATCCTAATTACCCCTCCTCCCTTGGGAAATTACAGTGCTTTACTTTTTGTGAGTATAGCTATGAACGGTGTACGAGAGCAGCCTCGTCTGTGATGATGACGGCAGCGTAGTGATGAGAGAAAAAGAATGAAAGAAGCAGACAGAGAGGGGTGGGTGGGGGGGTTGGCGGGGGGATATGGGTCAGTATTTGTTTATCTGCAGAGGGATTAAGATTATGGTCAGTAATCTGGAATGCACAGATGGGTGAATGGTCCACCCCCCCACACACCACACACACACACACTCACAAACACAAACACGTTCATGATTGCAAATTTCCCCACTGTGGGACTAATAAAGGAATATCTTATTTTATGAACAGATATATCTGCCTTGTCAACTCAAAGCCAAGGTTAGAGAATCAGAACAGCGAATTGTACAGTCATCGCATATCCAGCACAGCAACAGGTGATTTCGAACTTTGAATTAGTTTCAAAGCATTATTATTATCTCCGACACACACAGCACCCATGATATTATTTTTCATCCTCAGTGGCAGGGAGGTCTGGGCACATGCACTAACATGCATGAACCTGCACTAAAATGCACTCGCGGCCGGCCCGGCTATGTCAACAAAGCACAGAAAAGCTCCGATTACAACACACATAAAGACACTCAGGGGTTAAATTGGTTAAATAAAAAAAAAAAACTTAGATCTTTACTTGAATGAAAATAGTAATAGTGTAAAATACTAGCTACAAGTAAAAGTCCTGCATTCAAAATATTAAGCTACTCAAGTAAAAGAACACAAGTAGCATCAACATCTACTTAAAGTACAAAAAGCAAAAGTACTCATTATGCAGAATAATATATATTATTGTATTATATGTATTGATACATTAATATGTTCATCACTTTAATGTAGGAGCTGGTAAAGGTAGAGCTACTTTTAACAACTTTATATACTGCTAAGGAGTTTAATCTGTAATAATACATTATCATTTATTAGTTCATTACATTTTGTATTAATTACATGAATCTACAAAGTAACTAAACTTATTCAATTTATTAAACTTAGTTGTTTAAGAGAGGGAAAAAGACGGTATCGGACATGTCTAATTTTAAACGTGGACAATTCGTTTTACGCAGAAACACGACCTATCATGTGATATATTTGACCAATTGCACATGTTGCAGGGTGTGTGTGTGTGTGAACAACTTCACCCAGTTCAGCCAGCAGATCTGTGCACACACAGCGCCTAATATTCCAGCAAACATGTCCTCTTCAATTTTCCCTTCACATTATTTCCTGTCATCTCACACTCCACTCCCTAATTTATTTTGCATAATCATCATCTCACTCTCTCTCTCTTTTAATCTTTTGCCCTTCCCCCTGTTTTCATCCTCAGCTTCCCCTCCTCTCTCTTACCTGTTTATCTCCAGCAAAGGAAGATGCAGACCTCCTGAGCTTGGTGAAGGTTCACAACCTCCGTTCGCTGTCAGGAGCCATCTCCTCTTGAGTTCAATGGAAGCCTGAAACACTGACAGCTGATGTGTTGGACATGATCTTAGGGACCTCTGCCAAGCCTAATCATGTCTCTGAATCTTCTAGCTGCACATACACACACACACACACACAAACACACTTCTCATCCGCTATTCCATGCCATATACTTGGTGGATTCAACCAGCGAGAAGTAATCCTTTACTATGGAGATTAACTAGCATAGATAATGTTCTCTGCCGCAGATTCCTTATATAATGCATCATCTAAATGTATACAGCCCGGTTGCACCAAATGGCGTGTGAGTAGCATGTCAAGTCATTTTGCATGCAATAACAACACCTTTGTTGGTTTCAGCGTGTCATTTGTACACCATGTAGTCTGTACTGACTGCAACGCAAAGTGATCCACGTAAATATGCTACACTCAGAGGTCAGAGCTAGTGATGTGGAGTAAAAAGCGAGATAGACTGCTGATTGTGGTGGATGGGTCCAACAAACCCAGGACTTTCAACCAGGAGACCGCTGTTCATGTCCCAAAATGTTGACTTATGTTAAAGTTACGTTAGTGACGTGTTTTCTGTACTTTTGTTATGTTTTTTAGGTACATATTTAACTTAGTTTACTGTCTGTATTGCAAACTGAAATTCTCCAAGATTCCATCCATGACCGAGATTCAACCCCATCCTAAAAAAAAGCCCTTGGTGAGTGGAAGTCATTCATTGAGTGAGTCTTTTTCTTGGGGTTCGTCTGCCTTTTTCTTTCTGACTCTTGTCTGATGAAGTTGTTTCAGGAAAAGGTTAGTCGGACGTAGTTTTAAAATGTTTTTCTGTATGTTTTCATGTATCAAAACCCATTTCCCATTCACCAATTATCCTGACCATGCACTCATGTGCGCAAGCGCACACACACACTCTTCAGCCTGCTTTTGTCCCCTTGTTTTTTTTGTTTTGTTCTAGGGATGCACCGATAGCACTTTTTTTCAGACCAAATACAAGTACTTATATTTGGGTACTCGCCGATTCCGAGTACCGATACGAGTACTTCTCTGTGCCAAAAGACCCTCATTAACAGCCAGCTGGAGGGTGTGAGCGACACACGGCAGGCTGGGGAGTCCCGCATACGAGGCAGTGCGCCACGACCGGCTCTAGTTTGGCTTGGAAAGGCTCGGGGCGAAGGTAGCCCACAGCTGAAGCTTTACAACGCTCCCCGCCTGGACCTTGCCATACCGTGGACAACGCTGCGCCCTCTCTCCCCGCTGGGGACTGCTCCCTGCTCCCGGTGCAACTGTCGTCAGTGCGCCCCAACCGCGTCATGCCGCCAGATCAGGGCTCGGCCCACGTAAAAGGCGCCAGTCTGCAACCCACCCGACCCGTCTTGAAACACGGACCAAGGAGTCTAATGCACGCGTGAGTCAGAGGGTGCAAGCAAAACCCCGTGGCGCAACGAAAGTGAGGGCCGGCGCGTGCCGGCTGAGGTGGGATACCGGTCCAGTGGGGTCGGGCGCACCACCGTAAAGTGGTATCGGTATGCCGTTGTATCGGAGCTGTTTTGCGAGTACGAGTACATGAGCGCAGTATCAGACCCAATACCCGATACTGGTATCGGAGCCGATCCCAGCAGACAAGTTCTTCTCTTTGTCCGAGGCTGCCAGACCTGGGATCTGTGACATACCTATTCCGGTTTGAATTTCACCAAATGCTGTTGTGTTTTCTCTTTTGCCATTGTGTTTTGCACTTCAGGGCCACCGTAGTAAAATTCCTGAAAAATAAATAAAAGATATAATATAAAAGAATAAATAAAGATTATTTTCAAGATATTCTAGTTTCACTTGACATTTTACACCTGCAGATTTACATTAAGCCTCCTTAATCCTTTTCAGCTGGATCCCAGAAAGACAGTGTGACCTATTTTGTGCACCTCCTGTTAAAAAAGTTTGATTTCACTGTGTTATGAAATCTTGGTGAAACAAGTCACGCATTTTGATGCTACAGGAGGCTATCAGTCTGTCAGCACAGCAGGACTGAACTGAAAAACTACAGCCTGAGCCTGAGGTGGTTATCAAATCCAAGAATGCCAAGTCAATACTGCTGCTTTTTGGGAGACTTCTGAAAGTCCTAAAAACACGGCGGAGTACGCTGATAATCTGAGATGAGCTGTGTGTTTTGATGTTGCTCTATCAATTAAGACACACAGCTGTTTTCCATTTATTTGAACCAGAGCTGTACTACAGATCATAGTGCTGTTTGAACAAGATGAGTTATTCACAGACTGTATCTTGGGGCTCCCATTAATTTTCACATGCCAGATCCTCGTCCAGTTGGCAGGTAAACTTACATCATCCTCAACTGCTCTTGGCCTTCATCTGTTTTGGACACAAACTTCACTGGACTCACAGAAACCAAAAGTAAACATCCACACATAATCAATAAGACTTCTTCATACTTTAGACTAGGGATGCACCAATACGATACCAGTATTGGGTATCGAGTCCGATACTGTGTTCATGTACTCGTACTTGTACTCTCAAAACGGCTCCAATATGAAGCACTGATACTACTTTACAGTGGTGCGCCCAACCCCGCTGAGCCAGGATCCCATCTCAGCCGGCGTGCGCCGGCCCTCACTTTCATTGCGCCACAGGGTTTTGCTTGCACCATCTGACTCGCGTGCGGGTTGGGTGGGTTGCTGACATCGCTGCAGACACCGGGAGCAGGGGGCCGTCCCCGGCAGGGAGAGAGGGCGCAGCGAGCCCTTTATCCATGGTGCGGCGAGGTCCGGGCGGGAGCGCTGTAAAGCTGCGGCCGCGAGCCACCTATGTCCTGAGCCTTTCCAAGCTGACCTAGAGCCGGGCGCGGCGCACCGCCTCGTATGCGGGACTCCCCAGCCTGCCGTGTGTCACACCCTTCAGCTGGCTGTTAATGAGGGTCTTTTGGCACAGAGAAGTACTCATATCGGTACTCGGTATCAGCGAGTACCCAAATGTAAGTACTTGTACTTGTACTCAGTCTGAAAAAAAGTGGTATCGGTGCATCCCTACTTTAGACATCACTAAATATATAAGGTAAAATGGTCACGGGCAACGTAATATTTGGACCAAAATGAATCATCACAGCATTGGTTTAGGTTTGGCAGATGTAAACTGATAGATGAACAGTATTTTCAGGGATGCACCGATCCAACTTTTTCAGTCCTGATACCGATAGCAATGCCTGGGCTTTTAGTATCAGCCGTTACAGAGTACCAATCCGATACCAGTGTTTAATTAATAAGCTGTATGCCTCACTGTGTGGAAGTGACTGGGATCATTCATTTATGTGTAAGGCAACATCGGGCTTGACTTAAACATTGTTTTCCTAACTATGTAGAGCAATCTCATGGAACAATGGGGTAAAGACTTTGGAGCTTATATCTCAGATAAAGTTTGGCGGTTTGCAACTGATTGGATCCATTCAACATCTATCTGTGTAAAACATGGATTATTACAATTTAAGACAATTCACAGACTCCACTTCTCAAAAAACAAACTCGCAAAGATGTTCCCAGGAACGGATCCAACTTGCTCCCGTTGCCATCGAGACAAATGGCCTGTGCCGAATGGTTTGGGACGAATCCACGCCGTTACACCCCTACGAGGGATCCCTTTGAAAATGGCCATGCCGTTTTTTCCTCGCCAAAATTTTGCGCAAATTTTCAGTATTTTAAGTTGAGGGTCCTTTATATTTAGTATGTGATATCAAAACGCATGTTCAAAATAAGAAATTGCTACAGGAATGAAAGGAGCGTGACTCAAAAATCAATGTTTGAGATATAAAAAGCGCATTAAGAGGATTCATATTTCCAGGGCTGAATTTCATCCAGGAGATCATATTCCCTCCACAAAAGGAAATATGTCACTAAGCAGGATTTGGCTTCTCATTTCCTCTGGTGAGGAGAGAGCGATTAGTGTCAGACAGACTAGACTGGGATTGTACAATATGTGCACACAGTTAGTCTCAATATAATGTACCCTTAAATATAAAAGCCCATTTAGCTGATCAACATGAGCATCATTTGTCCACACTGAATCTCAGGTCAACTCAAAACAATATCACTAAATCACTCTGTTTGAAGAAATTCTTCATTCAGTAATTTTCATCATTAAAAACTTAAACACTCAAAATTACACATTACTTTTACTAGTTGCTAAATTCATGCTCAGGAACACTTCAGCAGGAGAGATGCCAACATGCCGCGAAAAGGAATAGTTCCAAATTTTGGAAACGTCACAGTGAAACGGTAGTTAGTGTCTTTAGCTTTAAGAGCTGATCAAATCCTCCAGTTGTAGTGAGAAACTGCTGTCCTCCACCTAAGCCTCCCTGCTGTTAGATCAGGAGGCAGAATGAGGAAGAAATAAATACCCTTTGAACAAATACAATCTTTTTAGAAGAGCGGATCAGAAACTGTCTAACTTTTGACGTCAAACAGAAGCTTAGCAGCCTCCAGCTAGGTGACCCCCATCCACGGAGTCGCTGATGAATCCCTCGCTGTCTGCCATTGTCATTTCGTCGCTATCACAGACCTGCTAACTCGGGAGCTCATGAGTTCAGTGGTCTTATGGCCTGCAGGATGAAGCTGTCCCTGAGTCTGGTTGTGCAGAACCGGCGATGGTCACTCATGCAGAGGTTGTTTTCTACTTTTTGGGGATGGTGGTCTTCTTGAAAACATGTGGGGACTGCGGACCGGAGAAGTGAGATCTGCCAGTCGATCTGCACAGACCTTGAGAGCTCGGCCAGGGACGCCATCAGGTCCATGGGCTTTGCGCGGGTTGATCCTTTTAAAAGATCTGCACACATCGACCACCAGGACATCAGGCGTTTCAACACATAGACTGATAACACGTAGCTGCTGTCTGCACTTTTTAGTGCTACATTGAGCCACTTTATGTATATATTGCAATACTATTGGAGTCACTTACTTTTACGTACAATCCTCATTTTCATAAATATAAAAGGAAAGCACAATTTTTCCCCCCCATAGGAATGAATGGGAAATCGACATGAAGACAGCTCAAAAACACTCCTCCTTGTGGCCATATAGAGTCGCCATACTTTAACGTAGAAACATGATTCAAAGTTGAAACGGGTCACGAGACTTGGGACTTTATTGGGACAGTTTATGTTTTGTGAAATTTTCAGACTGTTTCAGATTTTATAATGGGTGTGTATTGCGTGGATCATTAAGGGCTAGAGCGCATGACATCACTGCTGAAGTGTAGGAAAGCTTTAAAATCTTTTGAAATTTGTTCAAAGTATTGCTCCCAAACCCGGAATTTTCACTCTTCATAGATAATGCTTTCATCAAATTGTAGGAAATTTTGTGCTGATCGCAGTCATGTAGCTATGGAATCAGTCGGACGTACACATTTGTCAATAAATGCCTGGAAGTGAGAACAATTCCAGGCTACCTTCACATAGGGGCTCATGTTAAATTTCACACAATTATTTGGATCAGAGCAAAAGTTACTACTTTTGGAAACTGCTGCTGAGGTCACACACAAATTTCGCACCATATGTTCATCAGAGAGTCCTTACTCATCTCATTAACAATCTAAGCGATAGGAGTCACGGTCTTTGTCTGAGAAGCACTTTTATGACATGTACGTCTCTGGTTAACTCCTATTATAAATTGTCTCACTGAGGGTGCTTGGCAGTGGCCATCACCACGGCAACGTTTGATTGCTGCTAGACAGACAGGTGATTCACATTAGCCAATCAGAGCAGGCTGACTATCAAACACAGAGACACACACACACACACACACACACATACACACACTCTACTGTGTCACAGACATTTCAGTGAGCCAGCATGCTCTAAACCAGGGCTTCAATGGATCAGGGCCATAATTAATGTCATTAATTACACCTGTGACTAAAAGCAACCAACTCTCATTGTATGACAACAGGAAACTAGGGATTAACCTGGTTTTTCAAAATAAAAGCCCTCAACTCTTACTGTATGATAACAGGAAACTAAACACTCCTCAGGGCCCCCAATCACCACGGCAACCAGTGACACTGGTTTAACTGGCTTCTAGTTAATGTTATTATATCTTATTATTGTAATTTTACTTTAACTTTTATTGCTGGGCTGACCCATTCTCTCATCCCATTGACCCCTGCGATAACCTTCATATGACAAATAAAACTAAAACTGAACTGAAATACGGCTGCTTTGTATCTGACAGAGCTAAAGGGGGACTTGGGCCTCGTTACCGGATGCCGGGGGTGGGTGGGGTGACAGAGCGTCAGTATTTGATCTGGGAATGAGAAGAGGCTGCACACCTGCACGCTATTATCGGTTGTTTGCTGAAGCTCTGAAACGTCCCGAACACAGTCAAATAATAAGAAAAGAGAAAATACAGGCAAAGGGCTGCACCACCACACACTTCTAGTGGATCAGAAGTGATGACTGAAAGGGATTATTTATGTATCAGTCACTATACTATATACTATATATACTATAATCACTATACTGTACTATGTTTTTTTAGGAAATTCTTACACATTATTCCTTTAAACCTGTGTCCTCCATAAGTACAGCAGTCTTGCTGCTCTCTACCAACCTGTTGAGAATGTGACTAGCTACGTCTGAAACTCACTAGCCTGAGGCTGTAAGGCTGGAAAAAAACCCAACTTATATCCTTGTTTATGGCATAAAGCTAAGCCATAACCTCCTAATACCTCTTTAATAAGAACACTGATTATGCCCGTCCTGTGGTGAAGAGAATGACGTCTCTCATCACCCTTAGTCTTTCCTATATGAGCCATCTGGACCAGAGGAGATCTCTGTTACTGCAGTTTGCACAGCTGAATATTCCTGTGGCACTTTAATAAATCTGAAAAGACTTGAATGACCTAAACTGCCCCTTTAAATCACATTCCGAGCCATAACAGGCCAATTTCACACACATAAACCCACTGCGGCTTCACACAATCTGCTGTCTGTCAGGTGGAGGAAATAGAGGCCACGGCAGATTCCAACAACAGGCGGCCAGACGGGCAGGTATAGGCAGACAGATTAGCACCAGGAGGGTTTGACTTTTAACAGCGGGCGTGCCAGATGAAAAGATGGAGAGATGGATGGTCTTCCTCACATTGCTCTCAGTCTTAGAAATCCGAGAATCTCTCCAGGGGTAGAAAGACAGCACCATCTGTGGAGATGATTGAGATGATGACTTTCTTTTCCATGAACACGTCACATATTTCAACCCACTGACAAGTGTGGTTTCACTATGCTGTTTGAGTTGAGACAGTAGTATTCTGCACATATTCCAATTATTCCTGGGTGCTACTATGAGAGATTGCGGGACAACCGGTTCTGATTAAAAACTGACCTGCAGTAGCTGTGGAAGAAATATAGTCCTAAAATGGAAAGCCTGTAATCTATTCATAAATGGAAAAAGTACACTCAACTCATTTAAAGGTCCCAGATAGTGCTAATTTTCAGGATCATACTTGTATTTTGTGTTTCTACTAGAATATGTTTACCTGCTGTAATGTTCAAAAAACAATTTATTTTCCTCATACTGTCAGCCTGAATATGCCTGTATTCACCCTGTCTGAAAAGCTCAGTTTTAGCGCATTTTAACGGAATTGCAACGAAATTGCAACAGAATTGCGTTGCTAGGCAACAGCTTGGGTCCATGTGTACTTCCTGTCAGCTGATGACATTCACATACACTGCAACCAGGAATAAACTGGGACACATTTAGAATGTTTATGTTTAAAACTACGTAAAGGATCTAAATATTGAATTCCTGACAGCTTGTTTCAAATGCAGAGTTTTTGAATACGGGCTGTGTGTATTTCCCTGTGGATTGAGCGTTCCAAGACTTTCACAGTATTTATATAGGACTTAAGCCTGCTTTATAATAAAAAAAAACATAAAAATCTCACTTTTTTATAATATATCCCCTTTAAGCCACAAAGCCTTAATCAAGGTATTGAAATAAAGCTCAGTAGATTCATTATTGGTATGGCTGTTGTTATAGCCCATTTACACAGCAGACATAGAGCAACATTAGCATTCATTTGGATGTTATGTCATGTTTCTGGCCACCTGATGAATGCAAGTCCAATATTCACTCTCCTTTTACTTCTGTTATGTTCTCTGCCAGGTCTGGAAATTCATTATTTTAGGGGCAAGGCCACTTGACCTTTGGTGTTGTCAATTTTTTGAGGGCACAAAGGCCAAATGCCAGGGCAGCAATGCCATCAAATAAAAAAAATGATTTTAAGTCCACGTAAATAATGAATTCAACTTAAAGGTCCCATATTATAAAAAAGTGAGATTTTCATGTTTTTTTATTATAAAGCAGGCTTACGTCCTATATAAATACTGTGAAAGTATCGAAACGCTCAATACACAAGGAAATACACAGCCTGTATTCAGAAATTCTGCATTTGAAACAAGCTGTTAGGATTTCTGTCCATTTGTGATGTCAAAAATATACAATATTTAGACCGTTTACACAGATTTAAATGTAAACATTCTAAATGTGTCCCAGTTTATTCCTGGTTAGTGTATGTGAATGACATCAGCTAACAGGAAGTACAAATGGACCCAAGCTGTTGCCTAGCAACGCAATTCTGTTGCAATTTCGTCAAACTGCTCTAAAACGGAGCGTTTCAGACAAAGGGTAAATACAGGCATAATCAGGCCGACAGTATGAGGAAGATGAAGGGTTTTTTGAACATTACAGGATGTAAACATGTTCTAGTAGAAACACAAAATACAAGCATGAACCTGAAAATGAGCATAATATGGGACCTTTAAGGGCTAAGGATGATTTGATTTCAACTACATAATATCACTATCAGTAAAATAAAAAAGCTGTTTATTTCACAAAATGATTTATTGGTATTTGCGCTTCAGAAGCCGAGCGTTTTGCCTGCCCGGTCTCTCTCTCTCTCTCTCACTCGAGCAACAACAAACTTTTGCCTTGAAATGAAAAGATTGTAATCAAAATTCAATATCTGGATATTCATTATAAAATGTAGTCGTAAGTGTTTGTTACTTTATACTGATGTGGTTTTATGTGTTCAGCAAAGCTGTGTGGTGTCTAATATTAAAAAAAACTTTAAAAAAAAAAAGAAGAAAATGTGGTTTCAAAGTTTTTGGGATTCTTTTCTTCTGTAAGCCAACATGAGGCATGGAATGCAAGTTTGTCCAAATAATTGCTTCAAAGAGGATTCAGGAAATTGTGTAATGTTTATCCGGTCTATTAAGGCAGTATAAGAACACAAAGGAGAGGGAGCAGAGGAGCGCAAGTGTTTCCTCAAGGCGGACAGCCAAACATTAAAGCAGCAGCAGTTCATTACTGAGCTTAAGCAATACAGTTTTCTAACCCAGAATAAAATACAGTGTACTTCCCCCCCCCCAGAGTTCTGGGACTATTACAGCTTTTGTGCTCAAACCACACACACACTCATTGCTGTGCATCGACGTTCACACACATGCATTACAGAGGTGAAAAGGCACCCTGCTGTCCACATCTCATAGTTAGCCAGGGGCAAGTGTGTGTGTGTGTGTGTGTGTGTGTGTGTGTGTGTGTTCTCCTTAGCTGAGCTGGCAGGATTTTCCTCCCTGAAGACACAAACACCGATAGACTCCTTTCTCCTGTTGCTGCCTGAAACACACGCCCACGTACACACACACCCACGTATGCATAACTGCGCTGCAGGTGGCCACTCACATGCTTCCCATGAGCAATCATACACACACTCACACACATAGATACGCTGACCTCTTTCACATACTCCCAAATGATTTTCAGACATTAACATGGACAAAAGGAAGGAAAACAACACTGTTTACTTAGATTTGGAGGGTGAGAGAAAGTGTGTGTGTGTGTGTGTGAGAGAGAGAGAGAGAGAGAGAGAGCGAGAGAGAGAGAGGTTTATTGTTCTGTAATCTGCTCTTGGGATCCTTGGGGAAGTGGAATTGCAACACCTGATTATCCCCGAGCCCGAGCATCAACAAGAAAGGTAATTCTCCAGAGACAGATTGAAACTCTTTCTCCCACTCTCTCACTCTCTCTTTCCTTCAATTTCTCCATTCTCCCCTTTTCTCCTTATCTCCTTTCTCTATCACTCACATACACACACGCGTGCGCACGCACGCACACACACACGCACACGCACTTCCACTCCTGTCTATACTGCCTTCTTTCTTCCTGCATCGCTGTTTCTCTCAGCTGTTGTCCCTGGTGCTTTTCTCTCTTCTACTTCTTCCTTTTCTCTTTCATCATTCTATGTAAAAAGGCCCAGCGGTTTTGAATGATTGCTGCTGAGAATTGTGCAATCTCCGCTGCCATTTCATTCCCTCAGACTACTGCAGGTTGCCATCAGTGGAAATAGACAGAATCATTTGCAACAGGTAAAAGGATCTTGGACTATTGTGTTTTCATGCTTGTTCCATATGTGAAATACTACTTTGTGAAGTAGCCGATCAACTCCAAGCACGCATGCAGACTCATTCAGTGTTGTGCTTGCGACTTACTTGGCTGCTATTCACCTTGAGGAGAATTAAATTTCACTTCACCTTCGGATTCAATTTGCCACTCAGACGTGGAGGCCCCGCCTCGTATCTCGGAAAGTTGCAGCAATTCCAAATCCATGTGTGCAGAGAGATTGCATTGTAACCCTTCCAAGTGACTGACAGCTAGTCAGGCTGAAATAGGTGAGGCAGCTCAGAGCGGTGTTGCTGCACCAACAATAGCCTTTTTACTTAGCCGCACCTCACTTCATTTCAGTTCCCTTACATTCCACCGCTGTTTAAGAAGTGCATTTTTTTCTGTGAAAGTCGCAGCAATCAAACAGTTTCAGCTAAGATCATCATTCATATTTCAGCTTTGGGAAAACTCTTTGAATGCAGAATCAAGCACACTCGGGGGGGGGGGGGTACGGGGC
>CAKAOH010024529.1:16723-28596 GCA_916701665.1 Sebastiscus tertius | reverse complement strand
GGGGCTTCCTATGACACACTGAGCTCCTCTCTTCTTCTCTCCTTCTCTCCATCTGGATGCATTCATGTCCCATTTGGGCATGTTCCTAACTTGATTTCTTTCCCCGGAGGCTTTGTGCTTTCTCAGTCTCACACCTGGATTGTGGTTGCATCAGCTGCCTGCTTGGCACCCACTACTACTATCATTATTATCAGCCATATTTCTATTATTATTACTTCTATAATTACTGCTATTATTACTACTAGTAGTCATATGTCTATTATTATTACTGATATTACTATTATCACTCTATTATATCCACTGCTATTGATTATTACCTCCGCCAAGGCCAAAGGCCTAGGAAGGAGGTTATGTTTTCACTGGCGCTGGTTTGTTTGTCTGTTTACAGGATTACTCCAAAAGTCCGGAATGGATTTAAATGAAATTTGGAGGGGTGAGGTGTGGCACAATGAACAATCCATTCGACTTTGGTGACGATCCGGATCATGATCCAGCTTTGGGAATTTTTTTTAATAACTCCGCTGTAATGCTATAACACATGCGCAGTGTAACTGATGACGCATTCATGGCGCGTCACCCTGCCTCTTTCCTTCTGCCTGCAGAGAGAGGGACAGAGAGAGAGCGGGGGTGGATGGAGGGGGGACACCTACCTGTAGATTTGGCGTTTTTTCACATTAAACTCTATGAAATTACAGTTGAGTTGGACCAAAGCACACTTGGTGATTGTTGGAAAGAGTAACGATGACAGTTTAGGTGACTTTTATTTTGTTAAGTGTTTTACGATGCTCCGCTACGTACAGCCGATCTCAACATAAACAAGAATACACATGGATGATGGTGCAAGCTAAACGGAGAGGAGGGTGGGGGGGGGGCAATTGTACTCGGGCAGCTTGGTGGAGGTCTGCGCTCTCCGAGTGCCATTCTAGTTGTTATATGCTTTTATTGTGGTTGCTGTGCATCACTCTCCCTCTCTCTCTCTCTCTCTCTCTCTCTCTCTCTCTCTCTCTCTCTCTCTCTCTCTGTATACATACACTGTCAGTTGAGCTGTAATGCCTTTTTTAAGTACATTTCCAACACATTGGTGATATAATACAATGGTACTGCAAGTGTGTTTCGAATGCTCACAAATCATAATTTTCAGTTTTGTTTAAGTTTTGTTCAAGTCTCAGAGGTCTGTCTCAAGGCTCAGAGGTAGAGTGGGTCGCCCACCAATCGGAAGGTCGACGATTCAATCCCCGGCTGCTCCAGTCCACATGTCAAAGTGTCTTTCAGCAAGATACTTGCTCCTGAAGGCTGTGTCATCGGTGTGTGAATGAGTATTGAGATTAGATCCTGATGGGCAGGTTGGCACCTTGCTTGGCAGCTTCTGCCATTAGTGTATGAATGTGTGTGTGAATGGGTGAATGCTGACATGTAGAGTAAAGCGCTTTGTGTGGTCGGAAGACTAGAAAGGAGCTATATAAATGCAACTCCATTGACCATTTAAAAAGTTATGTTAATTTAGCATACTATTAACACTTCAAATATACTCAAGTACTCAAGGAATACTTGAGTACACTTAAGTATACTTGAAGGTGACAAAAAGCAGAGCTACATACAACAAGCGTACATTCTTTAACAAGTATAAATTAAGTATAATATTTTTTCACCTGGGCATATATGATGATTTGTCAAAACTTCAAATTTAGGGACTCCAAAAGCTACAGGTTCTCAGAAGTTCATCAAGCATGTCTAATTTGTTCCCCTTGCACACACATCTGAAACCAATTAAGTACAATATCAACTAGAAGTGCACTTGTAGAACGCAGACCTCTGCCAAGGCAGGTTTGTGGTGTTAATGCACAGGCTGAGCAGAGTTATTAAAAAACATTCCCGAAGCCAGATCATGATCCGGATCGCCACCAAAATCTAATGGACTGTTCGTTGTGCCACACCCCACCCTTCCAAAATATTTAATTCAAATCCATCACAGCCTTTTGGAGTAATCCTCCAAACGGACAAGCCAACAAACAAACAAACAAACGAACCAACGCCAGTGAAAACACAACCTCCTTCCTAGGCCTTCGGCCTTGGCGGAGGTAATTAAGAGAGGTCCTGCATTATTCATCTTAAGCCCTGTGATCTAGTTTTGTGAGTTTACTTTTCTCTTTTTCTCTCTGTCTCCATTCACCTGTTTTTCTATGCGCATTTGCAATTAGTACATAATAAAAACTGAGTGGAAACGTTGGAAAAATTAAAAAAAAAAAAACTGTGACAAAGTGCCTTAGCGAATGCATCATGACGTACATTAAGCATGTGACTGAAACGTCACTCAAGCTTCCACTTTAAAATACATTGGATATGTGTGGAGCGATAAGGAGACCATAACGTTCCTCAAATGAATCCATGAAACAAACCTAAATGTCATATTTCCATCATGTTTTCTACTTTGTTTTGACCATACAAGGTTTGACTGGTGCTCTTTTAATTACGCCATCTCTTTATGCCGTCTTCTTCTTCAATGGATTGATGGCACCCAACTGGAGAATTAGGGCAACCAACTGCCTCTCAGCTCAACTCCTAATATTTCCTTCCTGGGAAGTTGGTTAAAATTTGCCCTACATTTTTCATGTAAACCTGACTTCTATCTTTCCTTTCCCTGCTCTCACTCTCTCGTTTTCAGTACTGAGGGTCTTCTGCAGTAGCCTCATCAGCTGTCCTGGGAGATTTCTCTCTCCCTCTCTCTCTCTCTCTCTCTTCCCTTCCTTTTTTCCTCTCTTCCTCTCTTCCTTTCCTTTGCCCTGGACATGGTGTCATTGGCTCCTGTTGATGTGTCATCCACACGTCTCTGATCCGGGTCATCGTCCTTCTGGGAGACTCAGCCAGTGTTTGCTTTGTCTTTGTTCATAACTGTTCTTACATTGTGTGTTCAAGTTTAAAATTCAAGCTCTTCATTGTCATAAGCAACATAAATTTTTTTGGGGTTCAGAGCTTCGGTGAGAAATATTCGAAAGTATTCGAAGCTTTGCGGTCCGGCGCGGCAGGCTGACATGTTCTTCTGTCTGTCTCCATCTCCCCTGTTTCAGTGCTGCTGCTGCACTTCTGCACACAACAAACGTCGATATTCGTCTGAGAATAACTAATAATAATGAATGTTGAATAAAGCATTCGAATACTGATTTGGAGATGGATTACCAAGGCAACCGTCGAAGCTTCGAAGCATTCGGGTCAGCCCTACAGTCAACAGTGAAGCAGTAGGGATGCACCGATACCACTTTTTTTCAGACCGAGTACAAGTACAAGTACTTACATTTGGGTACTCGCCGATACCGAGTACCGATACAAGTACTTCTCTGTGCCAAAAGACCCTCATTAACAGCCAGCTGGAGGGTGTGAACGACACACAGCAGGCTGGGGAGTCTCGTATACATGGCGGTGCGCCGCGACCAGCTCTTGTCGGCTTGGAAAGGCTCGGGGCGAAGATGGCTCGCGGCCGCAGCTTTACAGCGCTCCCCACCTGGACCTCGTGACTGTCGACCGGGGCGGACTGTCCTCAGTGGGCCACAACCGCGTCGTGCCTCGGCCCAAGTAAAAGGCGCCAGGGGTCTGTGGCGTTGTCGGCAACCCACCCGACCTGTCTTGAAACACGGACCAAGGAGTCTAACGCACGTGCGAGTCGGAGGGTGCAAGCAAAACCCTGTGGCGCATTGAAAGTGAGGGCCGACGCGCGCCGGCTGAGGTGGGATCCCGGCCCAGCGCTCCACCTCCCCGACGGTGCGGGCGCACCACCGGCCCGTCTCGCCCGCACCGTCGGGGAGGTGGAACGTGAGGACCCGAAAGATGGTGACGAGAGGTTAACGTCGCACTGCTGTAAATCGGTATCGGTGCATCCCTAGTCGTTGGCAATACAATTCTTAGTTCTCAGGCTCCCTCCAACAATGCTCATACAAATGTTGTACAAAGAGTGAAACCATCTGAGCCAAATTTGTGATTCAGAGTAACATAGATAAAATTGACTTGACTTGATTATTGAGGTCTGAATGTAGCAGATAAAATGATCTCTACCAAAGCTCCCGCATTCGCTCTCCATGTCCTTTCTAATCAAGAAGCAGAAGCTGTCTAATATGACATTACAATCACCATGATATATGGAACATAACCAGCTGCACTAATGAGGTCATTCATTTAGCTAATTAATGCACTAAATAGAAAATGTTTTGATGTCTGCACATTACTCATCGTGGTATTTCGATTGAGCGCCGTGACCTAAAGTACTAAGGAGTTACTGTAGCTCCACGGAAATGAGTGTTTCCTCATTAAAAATCTGAGGCAGAATGTGGACATATAGTCCTTGAGGGTAAAAAATACATACGTGGACTCAGATGTGATCAGGACAAAACACAGAGCAGTAAATGTCGAGGGAGAAAGGATTGAGTAAGTCCGGACATACTGTAAAGGGGCTGAACTGAAAGAGTTCCTGGCACTGCTGTCCCAGCAGTCTGCCATTTGTGTGGCTGAGAGGGCAGCTGCTTTGTAGCACTGAAAGCTTCCTACATTGGAACAGAATGGCCTGAGGGCACAAAGCACTTCACTGGATAGAGTCAACACCTGTGGTAGATCCACTAAACACAGGCTACCTGAAATCACATACACGTATGCAAAATAGCACTTAGTCATCCAGTGGATGAACTACGGGAAGAATAGCCAGGCTTCTTCGGCCAAAACTAACGGATATCCAAATAAAAGATTAAGATAAAGTAACAAACCATAATGTTTAATGTGTCTTAGGAAATCAATTACAAGTGGGAAATTATACATGTCAAAATGAATGGCCAAATACAATGTGTGACAACAAGACAAAAGTGAGCATGGCTCACATACAACCCCGCTCACTGCTTGACCCCTACTAAAGTAGGGCCAAAGGTTTTGCCCTTTAGGAACTAATGGAATTAGTCTTATTATTGAGCACAATGTAGCTTGTTATTAGCTCACCTTCCTAAAGTCCAGGGTGGACAATTTTTTTTTAATTTTGGGCACCCTAGACTTCTAACCCCCAAAAGGCACAACTCGACTACACTGTCAACCATCATACCAAATTTGAAGTTTCCTAAGTTAAATAGTTTTCTAGTTCTGCTCTGGAAACTAAAGTGTGACACGCGAACGGATGGAAGGACAGACATACGGAGCACTATATACCCCCGACTACGTTGTCGCGGGGGTATAATTAATGGCCAAATACAATGTGTGACAATATAAGTTGATTTACATTTTTCCAAAAAGAGCTTTGCCGCTAACCCACTTTTCCAAATGTTTATCAGTCAATCAATCACTTTTCTTAATCCTCATGAACCAATCTTCACATTGGCAGAAATGAGATCCACCACACAGCAGTTCTTTAAAAAGAAAATATTTCACTTTTAAAGCTGGTTTGCCTGTTACTCCCGTCATTCCTTTACTCCAAAACAGTGGTGAAGAACACCAGGACCAAATGCCAGGAGTTGAGTTTTCATTCAAAAAAAAATTATAACAGGTGTGTTAACTGCATGCCAAATTAATCAGAGCACCCAGGGCCAAGTTTCCAGTTACCACATGACCGGTTGCTGACAAGCAATGCAGCATTTAAAAGTGCTCACTCCACATAACACACACCAGGGCTACATTACATCACTTCCAGCAAACCTTGATGAGGAACAATGAGGGCGAAACAGCATCACTGTTCTGTTTTAGTCTAATATCATCTGGTCTAGCTCAGCTAAAAAACACAAATACACTGAATCTGTTAGCATGTTAGCTTGGCGTTAACAACCCAGCCTGTTTGTAACCGGCATGCTACCAACAACGTTATCTTCAAATCACTTGTTCAACTGATTTAGCAGTTTAGATGACACTCCACTGTCCTACTGTTATTACAGACATGTGAACTAACCACAGACACTTGCCTTGTGCGCCGCTGTAGAATGAATACAGGTGAAACACTGGAGTGGATTAATTGGCGTTATTTTTGGCACAAAATAAAAATACAATTCTACTATTATGCGGGGAACAGTGCACCTATTTTTCACATACTTGTGTAGATAACAGTTCATCTTTGTGGTCCATGTCCCTAGCTATTATGTCTATTTCTGTGTAAGTACATTGAGAGCGATGAAAAAAGAGAGTCAAAGGTTTTTCGGCCGATTCAGCATGTTGAATCGGCGGTGGAGCCCGTCAGTGAGAAAAATCACTGCGATTGGCTGTTCAGCCTAAACCAATCAGTGCACGAGAAGAGAAACGGAAGTGATGAAAGCAAGCCAATGATTAAAGTCAATAGGAAAACTTTAGAAGGCTCTACTCATCTTCATTTCTTCTGATCATTCCAATACACAGATATTTTCACAGCGACATGGCTGTCTGGAATGAAGCTAAGTGGTGAGTAAGAGTGGTGTGAAAATGGCCGGCAGACGCTGCTTTGTTTCATGTACGTATCGTAACAACGGCTTGTGTATCCACTGTCCTCTGTCTTCCTGTTTCCCTTTTTGAATGATGAATACAGACTACCGCAACCTGTTGGTGTGGAGAGTTATTTCATCTCACGCAGGCACAGAACTTACGTGCTAACCGGTCATCGGCTGCCGTCTTTGCGGTGTGTTCAAATGCAATTTGATCTCCGATGCCAGGTGAGTGTGTCTGGGGCTTAAAGCCTCAGCCACACCAGGAACGTCAGGAGCGCGTGGCGGCTGCGTTACCTGTTGTTTTTTATTTCAGCGTCCGTGTTCACAAGTTAGAGCAGCCAAACTGCCCGCGTGCTCAGCTGCGTGTCTTCTTTCTTTTTGACGCGAGCCGCGCGTTTCACAGCAGCAACAGACAGCGAAGGTGATCTATTGACTGTATTTTGACATCATATCAGCTACATTACTACAGTTTCAATGTCTATCTGTAGAAAATGTTACGGAGATGAAAAAAAGTAAAGACATTTTTAAATCAACACTTCCTGCTTTCATTTCAAAATAAAAGCCCTCAAGCATTTTTTTTTCTGTGGACAGAATTCCTTCACTTGTTATCATGAGGCTTTTAATCTGAAATATTTGTAGGACAGTGTTGTTGAACATGCATGGAGCACTTGCAGGGCTCCATGAATGAAAATAGTTCGGGGTTTTAATTGTAGAATATTACTATTATTTAGAAATTACCACACGTTTCTCAACCTTTCTCTGTCTAAAATAGATATGAATGATATTTATAATGAAATGAAATGGCCATTATGAAAGGCAAACTCTATGTAGAAAGAAAGGGCTGACAGCAGCAGAAACGCAGCAGAAACGCAGCTGGTGTGAACACCCAGCGCATCAATCACGCAGCCACCACACGCTCCGGACGTTCCCTGTGTGGCCGAGGCGTAAGGCACAGCTATGCCTAAGTACAGCTTCACACAGTCATTGCATTAGTTTTTGTCTTGTTATTACTTTACAAGTCAAATATTAAATCCTTTTTGTGGGAGAATCAAATCAGCATTTAATCACAGTCTATGTATTGTTCTAAATGTATCGGTGTTGTATTTGCATCAGATTGTGCTCTGTGTATCAAGCTACGTATCAAATCATCTCAAATGGAGGGATGCACTCTAATTACACATAGTAATTCAAACAAACACAAAGTCTATAAGGAAACACTGCATGTCTTTATGTGGAAACCTCTTCCTGAGTCTCTGTTAACAATGTATTATTATTGCTACAAAAATGGTCTACATAAAGTATTCAACAGCATTTGGGGGTTTCACTTTGGATGTTGATATGAAAATAAAAAAGTCATAAAAACTGGTCTGTGTTTTACTTTTAGAATACAAAAAAGGAGTCACATCAGTTTGACTTATAGGACAGAGCTGTTTTGATAAGAGAGGAAGTGCTGCGTGTCCTCATCTGAATTCATTTTGAAAATCTGCGGAGCATCATCCTGTCCTCAGCCTCCTCCAACAAGCTCAGGCCCAAGCCACTATGAAGATACACTGTATGCAGTACATTGAGAGATGGGGATTAATGATAACCGTCAGGCCAAAGGAATTCAGTATTCAAACGCTTCTTTGAAACCTGACTGTACAGAGAGACCGGGGGGATCTGAAGGGAGGAAGGGAGGTGCTGCTGAACAGCCTTTGGGCGACTGCATGCAGCTGCAGGCCTCAGATGGCAGTGAGTGTCAGTGGGTGGCAAACTCACACATCTTAGATAATCTTCCCAAAGCAAAAGTAAAGTGTCAGTCTGGAAAAAAAAACAAAAACTTTTGCATTTGTGCTATGTAGTGCTGGCGAGCTGCAGTGGAACAGCGCTGTGGGACGAGATCAGGTGCTTCCTCCTTCCTGTTCGTTTTAAGTTCTACTAAGTGTTCTACATAACTTTCTACTGCAATGACCCATAATTTACACTGGTTTAAAATGTTGTTGTTTTAATAAATTAGTATATATATAAGAATGCACATTTTTACATGAAACCCATGTACTGCCACTTCACAGCAAGAGGGTCGCAGGTTCAAACGCGGCTTGTGGCCCTTCTGCGTGGAGTTTGCATGTTCTCCCCGTGTTAGCGTGGGTTTTCTCTGGGTTCTCAGGCTTCCTCCCACAGTCCAAAGACATCCAACCATCCATCCATCCATCCATCCATCCATCCATCCATCCATCCATCTATCCATTTACTTACGCCTATCCAGGGCCGGGTCGCGGGGCAGCAGGCTTAGCAGGGAATTCTAGACGTCCCTCTCCCCAGCAACGTTTTCCAGCTCTTCTAGGGGGACCCCGAGGCGTTCCCGGGCCAGACCAGATATATAATCTCTCCAGCGTGTTCTGGGTCTACCCAGGGGCCTCTTACTAGTTGGACGTGCCCGGAAAACCTCTGAAGGGAGACGTCCAGGAGGCATCCAGATCAGATGTTGAACCACCTCAGCTGGCCCCTTTCGACATGAAGGAGCAGCGGCTCTACTCCGAGCTCCCTCCGGATGTCTGAGCTCATCACCCTATCTCCGAGGCTGAGCCCAGCAGCTCTACGGAGGAAACTTGTATCCGTGATCTCATTCTTTCGGTCACTACCCAAAGCTCATGACCATAGGTGGGAGTTGGAACATAGCTGGACTCATAAAATCGAGAGCTTTGCCTTCCGGCTCAGCTCCCTCTTCACCACAACGGTTCAGTACAGCGCCCGCATAACTGCAGATGCCGCACCGAACCGCCTGTCCATCTCCCGCTCCATTTTACCCTCACTGGTGAAAGAGACCCCGAGATACTTAAACTCCATCGCTTTGGGCAGTGACTCACTCCCAACCTGGAGGACGCAGTCCACAGTTTTCCGGCAAAGAATCATGGCCTCAGTTTTGGTCATTGTGTCTATCAGTTAAGTATATATTGCACTCACTAGAGCTGAGATCTGGGAATATGACAACATTGCTACAACGTTTATAAAACAGTCACTATATGGTGACAGTAGTACATGAAACAGGTAACCTGAAAAAAATCATGTTCCCCTATGTCCTCCGGTGATCCTAACGGCATCTGCAAGATTTCACAGACCGGAGGAAAACAAGCAGTAAGAGCTGATCTGAGGATCTGCTGTCCAGCTGCTGTCTATGAGAGCCGGCTATCAATCAATCGTGAACTCTGACCAAACGGTCAAACTAGGCAGCGCTGATCAAATATGAATCAATATTCTGTTACGTTAATGTCTATTTCTCTCCTCAGATGTTTTCAGAATCATCTTGTAGTGCACGGTTTAGCTGTAAAATGAGAACGTTTGTGACCCGGCAGCCATTGTGAAATCTGGTGAAGGAACGGCATGTTCTGGTCACATGACCGGAGCACAGCCAATAGGAACGCTCTCTCAATGAAATGACCTGTGATTGGTCAAAGTCTCCTGTCACGGGGCTAGATTTTCTAAAGCCTGAAAACAGAGCCATGAGGAGGAGCAGAAGTCTAGTTTTCTCTCACAACACTTGAATTACAATATGCTGAAAGGTTATTATGGGATATTTGCCCAATGATGCCAAAAACATACTGACTACTGACACTGTAATGGTAGGCACCAATTCTAAATTACCGCAATTACCAGGTGCCCTTGTAGCCTGACTTCATGCGCCCGTCTCTGGTTCATATCCAACCAGAGACCTTTGTTGCATGTCATTGTCCATCTCCCTCTCCCCTTCATTTCCTTTTATCTCTCTGTTAGGACGAGTGTGCTGCTGCTACTTCACCAGCCAACTAGGTGCTCAAGTATCAAAGAACCAAATATGAAAACTTCAAAACAACTTCATTCATCATCTGCGCCAAAACTTGAAATAAAGATGATTCTTCCAGTTATTTTGTCGAACTTCATTGAGGTGAATATGTTTGACAAATAAATTAATAGTTATCAATTCTATATATCCTTACTTGTATACTGAATAATGTCGGCATGTACACTAGACATCAACAATTACATACAAGTTCAATCTCACAAAGCTGCTGTGTGATCAGCCAAGTCCATTTGTCTCAACAGGGCTTCAGGAGCCTGTGCTAGTGGAGAAAGCCTCAGGCAGAGATTAGTCCAGGCTTGTATCTGTACAACTCGTACGACCGTGAGCAACCATGGACTAAGTGCTACACATCCAAATGATTTAGGTGTTTTCCCCCATGACCTTTTCCCACTTGGAAGTGATCCTGCGTGTGACCTGAAGCTATTTTGCTGGAGGGTAACGGCTGTATATCATCCTGCTGTCTGCAGGACTGAAGTCAGCATGCTTCATATCACTGAGAGCCAACATGACAGATTCAGGGAACCTGAGGTAACGGTGAGTGAAACAGACAGCTTTATCCGCTGGTAAATCCCGCGACAAGCCACCGTCGTTCCACCATGTCTGCCTTGTGACTGGCGTGCAGAAAGCACAACAAATCAATCAGTCCGCTATCACTCCAGCAGAGCCACATAACAAAACAAAAGTATCAGAAAGTTGTGTCCACACTAAGCCTGAGGGGATTGAAGAGCAGACCCTCCTTCTGCTGCTGCTGTCTGCTGGTCCACAGACACTGACTGACAGAGACAAATGTGTTTAGTAAAGTCTGTGACATATAAATAATGTCTGTCCTTCTCCTCTCTGCCACTGACTTATATTATATATGAATTTAGCCAAAACTATAGTCAGGTCATAAAAGCTTTTATATCGGTCGTTCTGACCACCTGGGGTCATATATATATATATATATATATATATATATATATATATATATATATATGATAAATATAACTGTTAAATTCATGATTTAAATACTATGCATTCAAAAAAGACAGAAAAATTAATTTACACTAATTTTTCCATATTTCTAAAGCTGTGTGTATTAGGGGTGTGACGATACAATACAATACACGATATTGGGTCCACGATCTCGATACAATACAATATTATAACAATACTTTTAACACAACTCTAATGATGAAAATATATGAGTAGCCTTTTATTTAAAAGACACAAAATGCAAAACATCACACAAAGTCTATGCTAATTTGGCCAGACTCCTCCATTATTGCCTGGCTGCAAATCAACAGCAAATGCACTAACCACACCAGCACTAGGGATGTGACGGTGCACTAACCACACCAGCGCTAGGGATGTGACGGTGCACTAACCACACCAACTCTAGGGATGTGACGGTGCACTAACCACACCAGCACTAGGGATGTGACGGTGACTAACCACACCAGCACTAGGGATGTGACGGTGCACTACCGGTGTTACCAATTGCACTGGATATTGCACTATCTATTGATAACATGCCGCAAAAATGAACTAAATGGGTTTTATTTCTGTAAAAAAAAAAAAAAAAAGCAAGACTACGGTGGGGATGGTGTTTCACCTACTGGTCTGAACTCAGAGCGCCCTCATCTGTTCAAACAAAGCACTGAAAA
>CAKAOH010024529.1:0-16703 GCA_916701665.1 Sebastiscus tertius | reverse complement strand
CACTAACCACACCAGCTCTAGGGATGTGACGGTGCACTAACCACACCACCTCTAGGGATGTGACGGTGCACTAACCACACCAGCACTAGGGATGTGACGGTGCACTAACCACACCAGCACTAGGGATGTGACGGTGCACTAACCACACCAGCGCTAGGGATGTGACGGTGCACTAACCACACCAACTCTAGGGATGTGACGGTGCACTAACCACACCAGCGCTAGAGATGTGACGGTGAGGAAATTTTCCCACCGGTTAATAAACTTGTGACAACCGGTGTTACCAATTGCACTGGATATTGCACTATCTATTGATAACATGCCGCAAAAATGAACTAAATGGGTTTTATTTCTGTAAAAAAAAAAAAAAAAAGCAAGACTACGGTGGGGATGGTGTTTCACCTACTGGTCTGAACTCAGAGCGCCCTCATCTGTTCAAACAAAGCACTGAAAAAGACGAGAGAAAATGTCAGAGAG
This sequence comes from Sebastiscus tertius, assembly GCA_916701665.1. Taxonomy (NCBI): domain Eukaryota; kingdom Metazoa; phylum Chordata; class Actinopteri; order Perciformes; family Sebastidae; genus Sebastiscus; species Sebastiscus tertius. Next base: position 16,226 of record CAKAOH010024529.1, on the reverse strand, counting down.
AAGTGAGTGGTGTGCAGATCCTCTGAGATTTGTTCAGAACCCCGTTATTTTAAAAGCTGCTGATGTTGTTTGTCATGTAGTAGTTAGTTTAACATGCTATCGTGCTGCTAACATACAAACTAACATGCTTTTACACATAATTCCATAAAAAGGTTTAAATTTTCAATTACAACAAAGCTCATGTTTTCTTTCCTTTAAGGGCCATTGTAACTGATAATAATAATAATATTTGTGTAATACCGAGTGACACCGTGAAACCACAATATTTTCTGAGAAACTTATCATTCCGTGAAATTCCCACACCATTGCAACTCCACTAACTACACCAGGGCAACTGGCATTACGCGTGAAATGGTTAGTCAATTCATCGATTCATTGATAGACAAAAAAATTATTTGCCAACTATTTTCATAATCGACTAATTGTTTATATTTCAAGCAATAACATGTTGTGATTATTTGTGCTTATGTGTTGTGAAAACAGCTGGTTGTTCAGTCCGGTCAGTGCTTGGATTCAATCCTTCACTGTTCATCTCATAAATGTAAAGTAGTCTTTACATACTATAATCATAATAATACAAATAATAACTTGCATTTACATAGTGCCTTTCAAGAAAAACCAAGGACACTTTGCATGGAGGTAGAGAAACAAAACAATAAGCAACTAAACACAAGAACAGAAAATACTAAATACTGACATGTTGAGTAGGGTTTGCGTTAGCTGGCATATACCGGTTTTTTGTCCATATCACGTGTAGTTCTCCAGCAGATGAGATTATCAACGCTTCTAATCCAAAAGACTTTTTCAAGGCTAGTGGCTCAGATCGAGCCACTAGGTACCAAATGTCTCTTTTTTTTTTACAGCTTCTATTGAGAATTTTAATGTCTCTTGTCATATTTTATGAAATTCGGTCACAAGATTATAATCAACCGTTGTAATCAACGTAGATTTTGCGTTGTTTATGCATTACTGTTGACTATACTAGACCCCTGTAGTGTCCGACCACCAGATACCATTATCATATGACGTATTAGTGTGAGATCTGATTATTATTATCACCGTATATGAAATGGGTAACGTGAGATCAGACATAGCCTCAGTGTGATGTGACTTGGGGGACCAGAGTCTGTGTGGTTGCTGTGTGCTTTTTTCATGGGCGATTGGAGAGAGAGAGTGAGAGGGTAAGAGAAGGTTGACTATTGCACATAATGTTTCAGTAAGATATTCAAATGTCCACATTCTGAATGAAGCTTCTAACTATTGGGTAGGCCTACGGCACAACACTATTTTGAATTTAAAAAATGCGGATTTCGGACTGACCAGCCTATTTAGTTTTTTTAGACCACTTCTTCATTTAACTGATTTTCAAGTTCTGTCAAATATAGACTAATATATGGCTATTTAAAGGCATATTGTAAAAAGTAAGATTATTATAAAGCAGGTTTAAGTGCTTTATAAATACTGTGAAAGTATTAAAGTGCTCAATATACAGAGAAGTACACACAGCCCGTATTCAGAAATTATTCGTGTGAAACAAGCCGTTAGGATTTCTGTCCATTTGTGATGTCACAAATATACAATATTTAGACCATTACATGGTTGCAAACGTAAACATTCTAAATGTGTCCCAGTTTATTCCTGGTTGCCGTGTATGTTAATGACATCAGCTGACAGGAAGTAAACATGGACCCAAACTGTTGCCAGGCAACGCAATTCTGTTGGAATTCTGTTGCAATTCTGTTGCAATTCCGTTGAAATGCACTAAAACGGAGCATTTCATCAGAGGGTAAATACAGGTATATTCAGACCGACAGTATGAGGAAAATAATGTTTTTTTTTAACATTACAGCATGTAAACATGCTCTAGTAGAAACACAAAATACAAGTATGAACCTGAAAATGAGCAGGATATGGGACCTTTAAAACATTATGTCCGGTAGTTGTTCTATACGGCCGGAATTCTGGAATATTAACAGCCATTCCGATTGAACAATCCTCTTTTAAAGACAGTATCAACAGTTCGGTAATGGCCCCTGATCCCAGGGTGGTGCCCCATTATTATTAGTGCTCATTAAATATTTGATTAATATTCATATTTTTTGTGAATATTACTGATTATCTTTAATATTGGCAAATAACCAAACCTGCTTCTACCAGATCCCAACACAGAGCTAACAGAAGCTTTAAGTAAACTACAGAGAAGATGCAGCAGAGACTCAGCCTGTAGCCTGAGGGGGAGAGACATCACTCTCAGATTCAGGCGCCAGAGGTGACCAATGACCAGAGGCAGATTTGTGTCATAGTACATTTCACATCCAACCGACCCCTTGTTGTTTGGGAAACAAAAATGAACCCCTCTCACAATAAACCTTCATGATAATAGCAGATAATGTGTTCTACAGGCTACATTGGTGGCTCAGTGGCTGGAGTGAGCAGTGGACCTGCATTTATTGTGCTTTTCTAGTCTTCTGACCACTCAAAGCATGTCAGCATTCACCCACACATTCATAAACTGATGGCAGAGACTGCCATGCAAGGTGCCAACTTTGCCCATCAGGATCTAATCTAAAATTCAAACATTGATGGCACAGCCTTCAGGAGCAGTTTAGGGTTCAGTATCTTGCTCAAGGACACTTCGACATGTGAGCCGGGATCGAACCACCGACCTTCCGATTGGTGGACAACCTGCTCTACCTCTGAGCCACTTTATCTACTACTTTATCCTCGTTGGCAGCAAGTTGATGACTGCGCAGTAAGTAAGGGTGGGTGATATGGCCAAAATCTTCCATCATGGTAAATGTAATTTAATATCACGGTAACAGTATGACATAATAATGTTCTGTATATTCAATTAAGAAATGGTTTAAAATAACTGTACCATACTTCACATTTGATTATTTTCTTCTTTTATTTGGAACTTCCATACAAACAAAAACTGCCTCACATGAGACAACACTTAAGTTAAAAACAAAAGACTCACAACAGTAGGGCTGAGACGATAAACCTAGATGTCCCGATTTGATACTATCACGATTTTTAAGTATTGCGATTTGATATTACGATTTATTGTGAATTTTGTTCAGCTGCTATCCAAACCCAAGTTCAGTGGTGTGAAGGCATTTGAGCTCCACACCACTGGATAGACTCCACCACTCGGCCAAATTGTGTTTGCCATAATAACTTAACATTACAACTGGAAAAATTAATTCACTAATTAAATCCACGCTTGACTTTATATCCTCAGTGGTTGTGTCAGAGCAAGCAACTAATACACCTGCTTGGAGATTGTTTCTGACCACGAGAAACGTTGGTCGGACTGTGTGTGTGTTTTTTCCCCCTGTGATCTACAGTGTATTTAACCTGTGTTTCTGACCACGAGCACACAACCAATCAGGCTTTTCTTTAGCGGCTATAATTCCATTATCGAAATAATAAATAATAATAAAAAGCTGAGCAAAACTCGTAAGAGCGGCTTGTCATAATGACAATAGCACTGGTCCGCCTTAAAGGTCAGCCTGACTTAAGCAAGCCTGAGCCAAGGTTGTGGCTTACTTCGAGGCTAACCCCTTCAGTAAACAGACTGCAAGACATGGGAACTTGCCTTGTGTCTTGAAGAGTTGTAGCATTTCTTCACCGACAGCCTAAACTGCACACACACTGCACTGCTACGATCACAGCTATAATGTTAATGCTGTCTTCATACTTGCTGTCAGTCTGTCACACGCACGCTCTCTCTCTGTCTGTCTCTCTCTCAACCGCACGCTGACACTCGCTGATGAGTTATTCCTACTTGTACAACACATTTTAGTGTCAGGTGCTTCCTGCAGCCCCCACCAAGCCTCACTGGAGGACTTTAGCTGTGGGGCAGCACCTGTGGGGTCATAATGCAGCCTCAGGGAAATATGCTGTGGGATTAAGAAGACAGTCTGTGACATTGGCAATTTAAGTGTTAGATTCCATATTGGACACATCGTGCAGCCTGCTGCTGTGAGAAAGTGATCTCCTGCAAACGATGACATGTATGCAGGCAGGCAAAGGCACACATAAGAACACTACACACACACACACACACCACCTTACACACTTCCTGCTTATGGGATGAGACAAGTGTATGCATGAGTGGCTGAATTAGCAGCTTGCACTTTACTGCATTTGGGATTTGGAAGAGGTGTGTCTGTGTGTGTGTTTGTCATGTCTGGTGTGTCTGTCTGCATGAGTTGTTCATATTTCAGCCTGCACATGTATGTCATGTCAAACCCACAAACCACTGCACAGAGTCTCTGTGGTGAGGGTTAAGTCCATTATGAATCTCATGTGGGTGTGTGTTCGTGTGTGAAAAGTGTGAAGTTAGTGGATATTGACTGCCATAAGCATTGTCCCCTTTCTTTAATCCAACCTAACCACCCTGCTTGCAGCTCTCCCAGGACCACCAAGAGCTCTGAAGCCTGCTGTGCATTTCCTACCAAAGTACCTGCACTTGTGGCTTCATTATGTGTTTAATATGGACGCCTAAAAAAAATTAATTAATAAAGTTATTTAAAGGTCCCGTATCCTGCTCATTTTTGGGTTCATACTTGTATTTTGTGTTTCTACTAGAACATGTTTGCATGCTGTAATGTTCAAAAAAAACTTTATTTTCCTCATACTGTCGGCCTGAATAAGCCTGTATTTACCCTCTGTCTGAAACACTCTGTTTTAGCGAATTTTGACGGAATTGCTACAGAATTGCAACAGAAACGTGTTGCTAGGCAACAGCTTGGGTCCATGTGTACTTCCTGTCAGCTGATGACATTCACATATGCTTCAACCAGGAATAAACTGGGACACATTTAGAATGTTTACGTTTAAAACTGTGTAAATGGTCTAAATATTGTATATTTGTGACATCAAGAATGGGCAGAAATCCTGACAGCTTGTTTCAAATGCAGAGTTTCTGAATACGGGCTGTGTGTATTTCCCTGTGGATTGAGTGTTTCAATACTTTCACAGTATTTATATAGGACTTAAGCCTGCTTTATAATAAAAAAAACATGAAAATCTCACTTTTTTAATATATGGGACCTTTAAAAAAAACAGGAGTTGCAGGGTGTGTATTCTTCCAACACACTCAAGTTAAATCTTTGTTTTCCAAGCATTCTGAGGTTACAGCTGTCGCCATCTTTGATGTGTATTATCTCTGGGATAATAGACCCTTTTACAGCTGACGGCATCAAAAATATATTCACGTGCGTGTCGGCGACGGAAGTGTCATTTGTGGCAAGTTAGCGAGCTTTAAACACCCAAATTAAATTTGACCAGCATCTTAATGTCTGGTTGTTGCGTGTTTGGTTGCCATTATCAATATTCCAACAGCGGACTCAAGTTCTGCAGAATTTCCACAGGATTGTGACTGTTTTAGAACAACAGGTGTTTCTGTTTAACGAGTGGCCATGTTAACTGGTGACTTTCAGTCTAATGCATCCTTAATTGCTCGTAGTAACTTACAGAAACAGTTGGTGTAGATAATATCTACACAGGTATTTAAAATTGATTGAAGGCTTTTACGAGGACACCTACATGTTCTGTTTGCGTTTTAAACAGCTGCCGTCTCTACCAGCAACCACAGTGCATTCGGCTGTTAACACGGTCACTCGTTAAATAAAAACGGCGGTGTTTATGGCTGGAAGCTATTATACATGTTGACCACTGGGCTGGGGACACGATCAAAATGCTTGTGTTTGTAGCTCCCATTTTAAAACTCAATAAACTCATAACTGAGTCCATGTCATGGTAGTTGTTCTGTACACGACCACAAATAGCGTAGCTGTAAGCATCTAGTGACGTGTGCTCGTAGTTTCTCGCTAGTGCAAGGTTACAGGTTCTCCACCAAATACTGAATATTGGGCCACTTGTTAATGTCTTCTACCCACTCACTAATAGCACACAGATCTGGAAAGTCAATTTGTATAGCTTAGATTTGCAATCTTTGGTGGTTAACGCCCCTTGCATAGCCTGACAAGCTACCGCACTCCGCCGTACTTCCGTTGCCAAAATGCGTGCGCACACCTACACGTTTGCAAACTGTAAAAAGGTCTATAGGCCGATAGGTCGATAGGTCTATCTCTTGTTCGTCAATCCAGTTGTTAGTCCTAGACTGTTTGCACAGAGCTGCTCACTCTTTCTTGTACTATTGTACTATTGCAGCTGCCTGTGCTCTCTACTGCAGAGCAGCAGGATATTCAGAGGCTGGATTCACTTAGCCTACTTGTCCACTAAAATACAGTTCCCTGTCTGGTTTTTAGCTTAATACGAACAGCTAAAACATCAGATAACATCAGTGCAAAACTATTCCTTTAGCAAACATCTAGAGGAAGATTTAGATGATTGACAGACCTCATTAATTCTGCACTCCCTTCCAACAGCTTATGAGCACAAAAGATAGCAGACTACAGTAACAGTAATGTTAAATCATCAGCCTTTGATAATGTTACATTAACGTTAGCTTATCTTATAAATGTCGTCATGTTGGCCTGCACATTTTTGTGGTTTTGTTGCCATTTCTTGTCTGATTTTCTATTGAGTCTATAGATGAATTTAGTCCATAAATATGGTCTCTTCAAGACCCAGTAACGTTAGCTAACATTACTGGCAGAGAAGTACGTTACTGAAATGCAACATGTTCCTTGCAACAGGTCAAGCAGCTAAATCATCTAAAATGTTTAGGTTGCAGAGAAGTCACTTATCCCTTTATCCGTCTTTAACGTTATTGGGGAGTTTTTACTTGTTGACAAAAATTGTAATACACCCTGTCATAGTTTTCAAAGGGCAATATTAATTTAGTTGTAGTTGTCGTAGAAAATGGTCTTAAACTAATATTGTTTTTGTCAGAGTTTTGGTTACAAAATTAACACAGAATTTCGTCTCCAAGACAAAAAAAAAGAAAAATCTATTCAATCCAATCTGGACAAAGACCCTCTATCAAGACCGATACAAATAGACAATACAATCAAGCTATCAAATACCACCTCTGGAGATCAGTTTATAGATCCCCAGTTACACAAGTCATTCTAGTTAAAGAGATTGAGAGCGTGTGACTGTCAGTAGTTGGGTCACAGTAAGTTGGGTCATGAGTGAATCATGAGCTGTTTGATTAAAACTGCAGTGGTCTGGATATTAAAGGTCCCATATTATAAAAAAGTGAGATTTTCATGTTTTTTGTATTATAATACAGACCTGGCTTCCACGATGATACCATCCCGCCACCGTGGGTCGGGACACCATTATCAGTGGTAACCGCTGTAAGCACTGTTGTATGACCATCACTCTCCCGCCCACGCCTTGCCCTGGAAGTGTGCAGTGCAGAGGGACTCACATGCACTAACATGCACACGCAGTCGGACTGGCTACCAAAACAAAGCACAGAGAAGCTCTGATTCCAACATGCACAGAAGGAGAGAGACTTAATTTTCTGCTCAGGTAGACATTACTCCACTTTACATAGCAAATAGTTGTTTGCTGCTATATTAATGCTTTGAATGTCGAATATGGAATCTTTAATGAATCTTTTGACGATGTGAAGGGGGCATGTTCTAGCTAAAATCAGGTGTTAAGCTGCTAATTTCACATTAATGAATGTGGATTTTGGCACAACCTGATGCTAGTTAACTTGCAGGTGGACACTAGCTGGAGCCGGCAAGTTAACTTTTAAGAGTTCGATCTCAGCAAATCTGGCTGGACTTCTGTTGCCTGCAATGGGCTTTGACATAATCTAAACTAAAAACTCAAGAGTAGCAAATGAGAGTTTGAATAACTCCGCGATGAGGCGTAATATTTGTTAAAGACGAAATGTGTTTCAAAATACCGTTTAAATTGAATATTGTCGTGCTGCAGAGATGTCCTGGCCCCCACATCACATTCTATAGACTTAAGAAAGCATCTTTATTTGGTACAAATCCCCACAAAAATCACACCATAATCATTTTAATATGTTTTGCTTCGATCGGCAGCTGATTGACTATGAGCGGAGCTAAGGCTGAACAATTAATTGAATATTAATCACGATCACGATTTTGGCTTCCCACGATTAAATGAACATGATCGACTGCGATATTGATGTTTAAAATGCATGCTCCGCTCATAGAAAACTGCTCCATAAACTGCTGCAATTTGTCACAATTGTAAATCCAAAATAAGCTGTAGAGGAACAACCTTAAAAACATTTGCAACAACTAACTAACTAACTTACCAACTAATTAACTAACTAACTAACTAACTTCCCATGATGCTGCTCAGAGTGATCACAGTGACCGGCTCGTCTGCTGACAGCACGGAGCTAATGAGCTCCGTTAACAGAGGTTCCGTTGAGTTACATGCGTTCAGATGGTTAATTATAACGCTATCATGATGCGTTCAAATGTAATCTTATATATATAAATTAAATTAAATTGTGAAATAATTAATGAAATTATTCAAACTCCACTCATTCGTTTTAAAATATTATTTCACTATTCTCGTTTTCATAAGAACAAATTCTATTAGAGTTCAAATTTAATTTCATCTTACTTTTTTTTTTTTTTTTACAAATCACAAGATTTTACAAGTGTATTTATAGTCTGTCTGTTAGAGCTAGTCAGCCTTTTAAGGGTTTAGCTAGCCAAGTCCAACCTGCAGGAGGTTCTGATGGCTCATAGAACACGGTTTAGGGGGAATAAATTCCTGATGAGTGAAACTTGAGGTGAATTTGTCTTTGCATGTCTCTACTGCAGAAACAGATTCCGGACCCAATCTGTCAAACCAACAATTGCCAGGGTGGCATGTGACTACTGCATATGCACACATCACAGTGTGAATGATGAAATGATGTATATGGTGTAGCTAGCCTAGACAACACCATTGTCTTTTTATTGTATATTACAAACCTAATGAATCAGCCTCCAGTTCAAAGTCAGTGAATGACAAAGTTTTTTTGTTTAAACTAAGTAGTTATATTTCCTCTGCTGCCTAACTAACGTTGTATTATTTTCACCTGCAGTCTCAAACCTGCAGTCTGGTCTGTTTGTATCAGTGACAAAGCATAAACACGTAAACACATCAGCCTCTTGCCGATAATGTAATCTGGCACCGGCTCCGAGGACCGAGCGGAGTGGTTGAGAGGAGTGTGCCAAGCACTCCGGCGGCTAAATTTACTCACCCGCTGTAACCCCGGAGCCTAAGCAGATTCTATTAGCACTTCTCAACAGTTCAGTACACCATCAGTCTGCCATTCTCCATGTTAATGGTGAGCGTGCTTTGTATCATACCAGCCTCTCTCAGCACAAAGAGGAGCTGCACTTTGAACACTTAGGAGGATCCAAAGTGCTGCATTAGAAAATACTGATGGGGGTGTAAAACAGCACATACAGGCGTGTGTAAAAGTTTACATCTTCTTAGTTTTGCATCTCTTCCTTAAACACGGGAGCAAGATAAGGTCCTCTATTCATTTCACTTGCAAGAAACTAAATCAGTGAGACAGTACCACTTCCACATCCACATCCAGAGTGGAAACAGTGCCCTCTGTTGTAGGCTGACACTGTGATCTAACAGCTGGCTTTGTTCACATTTGGATCTATTGTAGATTTTACTTCCCTTTATTACCTGAGCAACTGATGCATATAAAGAATGCAGGTACTTGAAGTATCTGAAAGCAAACAGCATTCATTTGCATTGGCATTTGTAAAAATGCAGATTATTGAGTGCTGGGCACATGAAGGAATTTGAATTAGTGAGGATTACAGGTTTAGTAAGTACATGATAGACTTGGGCGATAATAACGAGATTCCCCCAAATGTCGGGGCAAGGCATCTGGGAATTGTGTATTTTTAAGATGTTTTTAAACTAATATGTGTTATACAAGTAGCGAACTCATTAAGAAATAACTCACTGCGTAGGTTGTGTGCTCAACGTTAGCGAGAGGTCGAGAGAGAGACAGACAGACAGAGAGAGAGCGAGCGAGGGAGTGTGTGTGTGTGTGTGTGTGTGTGTGTGTGTAACGGTGAGAGGAAGTCAGCTGTAACTAGCTGTGATAGTAGCAGTGTGTGTACAGTTCAGGCTGTCTGTGAATAAATGGTACAAATCCTCAGGACACAAGCCGAGTTCCAGCGTCTTGTAGGACTTTTCCTTACGTGACTCGGCAGGGACTTACGTCTCCATTACAACAGTCACCCACTCAGTTACTCAAAGGAGTGGCTGTAAAATGGTGATGAAGACATTTCATTTCCTGTATTTTTCACAATAAAAGTCTCCTGTTCAGTTAGTTAGATCAGTTAGAAGCTACAAAAGTAGTGAAAGCTGAACACACAACGTCTTTCTCTCTGGTCTCCTGCACACTTGTTTGAGAGGGAGAAGGAGGGGGGTCACTGGTGATTCTTTGGTTTTCAACCAAAAGATAAAGGAGAACCAGAGAACATGAATGAACGAAGTGATAAACTGTGCGATAAACAAGTCGGGACTAAAGATGGAAACGCCACAAATCTCCACTCCCATCTTAAAACTCACCATCCAGAATACGCCAGTCTGCCACAGACTCCCTGCACAAACAGTAGCCGGACCAAAATCTCCTCCCACGGTGAACAATCAGCAATCAATCAAAGGTAACAACATATAAACGGTGGCGAGACTACGAGGGCAGTTACTAGTCACCAATGTATGTGTCTCCATCAAAACGCTCAATATACGGAGAAATACACACAGCCCGTATTCAGAAATTGTGCGTTTGAAACAAACCGCTGTTGCCTAGCAACGCAATTCTTTTGCAATTTCATCGCAATTCTGACAAAATGCGCTAAAACGGAGCGTTTCAGACAGGGGGTAAATACAGGCATATTCAGGCAGACAGTATGAGGAAAATAAAGGGTTTTTTTAACATAGCAGTTCTTGAACAGCAGCAGTAATGTTTACAGCAGCAAAGGCACCATATCAAGGCATTAATATCTTACTGGGAACAATCTAAAATGTTAATAAAATAAATCATATTCCCTACATGAAAATACTGAGCGACGCTTAGAAAGACTGAAGAACACAGACATCAGTCAGTGTCAGTCATTCCTCCTGTCCTCCTCTGCTGATGTGATTCACTGCTGCAGGTAACGTTAGGGCTGGTGGTGGTGGGGGGGCTACTTGTCTCAGCTGATGAGTTTACAAGTAAGATACATGACAAACTAACCTAAACAGTTAGAGTACATAGCCTATTGCTCCTATACTTTATGAAGATAATAAATTAATAACACAGAGCACAGCACATCACCGCTTCACGTCTTCCATTCCTTCACAATAAACTCCCCGGATACAAACACTGAACACTGCTCACTAGAGGGAACTAAAGTCATTCACAGTTCAATAAAATAACTGTTTACAATTCGCTGTTAGCCGCCAAGCTAACGCGCTGTGTTTGTGTAAACATAGCGGCGGCGGATGAGAGACTGCGGACGGAGCAGATTGAAACGTTGCTTTCCTACATGTTTAACCCTTTCATCGTGTTTATGCTTGTTGAACAGGTGTAATGATAACGTGTCTTGGCTTCACACTTGCAAAGTTTTATTGCACTTACTTATGCCGGGATCAGACTACACAATATTTTTGTCTTTGACGATGGTCACCATGTCAGATCTAACGATCACAGCGCCATAAACTCTTGCAGTGTCTTGGTTGGGTGACTGGCAAGACTACAGGTATGACCACGACCAATCACGGCACGTCGTATTCCACGATCATGTGTGAGTTCAGACGTCATCGGGGAGGCGGTTGAAGCAACTGTCAATCATGGTGTCAGAAGCGTTGTGTGTGTCGTGGCGCTCTGGTGTTGTGAAAAGAAAAAGAAAAGAAAGAAAAAAGGGTTGTTGATGCTCCTGGGTGGAACAGAGAGGACGGTTCGGGCTGTCCATACTTCAGTCAGTTTCATTGTCCCACCTGACAGCAGCAAACTCAGCATCCCTCCTCCTTTTCTCCATGTTTGTTTATTACCAAGTGACCTGACTGCGACTGTGCGCTGGAGAGAGCACCTGATTGGTCGACGCAGAGGAACACGTCGTTGGAGATGTCACACTAGGCGTGTCAAGACAAAAAAATTCTGACAGGCTAGACTTTTCCCCGGGGTGCTGTGGGGCGTCCCAGACGTGACGTCGGTTGTCGTGTACTATGACACACTACACGAGATAAGAGGATTGATTTTCGCACACGACACTCACTTATCGTTCTCGATCTTCTACGACGGCCGTGTCGGGCTATAATTGGGCTGATATCGTGTAGTCTGAACCGGGCATTACCGAAACGAGCGTAGTCGTCTTCAACTTGTCTTCACCTGGTTCACTGTCTCCACCGCGGCCTCTCTGATCAGCTGTTCACTGACTTCCCTGTGCGTGTTTGTGTGTGTGAAGAGCTCCGACACAGAGCAGGAAGAGGCTGTCATAATAAATACTACAGTCTTTAGCCCCCGGAGCCCGTTTAATAACGGGTTTCGCAAACCATCCCTAAATATAATAATTTTTCTACTTCATCGCGTTTCAGACAGCCTTTTGCAATGTATTTATTGCGCAAGTTCATATCAAGAGGGAAAGATGTTGGTGCTTTGAGGTAGAATTTGAAATGTGGGAAAAATTTGTGTAGCTATGGCAACAACACAACCCAGCCTTTCTGATGTTTCCTCGAGGGACGACCACGTCAGAGCGAAAACAGAAAAAAGCTGGCATGAAATAGCAGAGGCATTTCAGCAACCCAGTGAGTACGCTTTACTGCCATTAGCTTCAAGCTTCCTTCCCGATGACATCACGCACGTCGTGAAAGACGAGCAGCGGTGATTGGTCGGGGGACCGTACTCTGGCACAAGTCACGACAATAATTTATGACTCTCAATCGCCTAATCAAACATAGTGACCGTCGTAACTGACGGAAATATTGAGTAGTCTGAACCGGGTACAAGTGTCAGCAGTTATGTATCACTGCATCTGAAATGATGTTTTCCCTCTCACGTGTATTAATTCAGCCTTCATGATTAGCAGCATGTTCTCAACAAGCTCATCTAAAACAGAAAATAAATCCTGGATCAAGAGTCTTTCTCAGAGATGATAATGTTTGATAAATGACGGCCCTTATCTTTCCAGGGAACGGCGTTCTCCAGCTGTCTATTAACGTTGGAGGAGAGCTTTCGCCGAAGAGTGCTCCAGAGTTAATCATGTCAGCGGGTGCATATTTCTCCTAAATCCTACGTTCAGTTAGTGAGTCGTACTGTCCCATTTAGCAGAGGATAAAGGAAGACTTTGTTCCACTTATTAATGTGTGTTGACTGAACTGATGTACAGCTCTGAGGAGGAAAATTTAAATGTGGAGGACCTAAGAGGAATACTGTCAGTCCTGTGTGTGTGTATCACTGAAACACTTTATCAATGAACAAGACCATCCTCTCCATTTGATAGGAAACAGACCAATATGAGTTCTCATCTGGTATCTTAAGGAAGATTGATTTGTAACTTCTGATTGACATGTACAAGTTTGTCCAGCTGTGACCAGAACTGTGTTGATGGACAAATGACCTAATCTGATTTCTGAATTTAGGCTGAACTTGAGGAGTTGGCCAGAGAGGGCTATAAATGGGGCGATGATGCAAATACAAATAGTACATTAAAATGGGACACTGACTGTCAATGGATTTGATGCTCCATACTCACATTGGAAGGTAAAATCAAAAGTTTAACATAACAATGCTGTTGCAATGTACTTATTATTTTCACTCTTTTAAAGTTTCCAGAATGCAGTCTCTGAAACTCACATTTTTCTGGGGGACGACCCTCAGACCTTGGTTTAGATATCCTTCCTTATTTTAAGGTCTCAAGGTTGGCAAGTATGCTAAAAATGTGCATTTCTTTGGCTTATTCTAACATTGGGACAGCATGATTCAGATACTATTGCTGTTAACGTAGCGTTAATCTTTTGCTTATTATTATAATATCTCATTTATGTGATCACAATGATGGATAGCAAACTTCAATAACTACATGAGCCAAAAACCATGGCAACGACAAGGCTACGTTCCAAATCGCATACTTTTTTTTTTTACTTTTAGTACATACTGCAGCTGCCCTCACAAAGTAGGCTACGTACGGTCAAGTCATTCACTGTAGGTAACTGATAAATAGACTAGTGTGTTCAGTATAACGACAGTTCATGTAACTCTAATGTTCCTACATGGATTTAAAGGTCCCATATCATGCTCATTTTCAGGATCATACTTGTATGTTGTGTTTCTACTAAAACATGTTTACATAATGTAATGTTAAAAAAAACCTTCATTTTCCTCATACTATCAGCCTGAATATGCCTGTATTCACCCTCTGTCTAAAACGCTCCGTTTTAGCGCATTTCGAGGGAATTGCGACGAAATTGCAACAAAATTGCATCTCTAGGCAACAGCTTGGGTCCATGTTTTTCTTCCTGTCAGCTGATGACATTCACATACACTGCAAGCAAGAATAAACAGGGACGCATTTAGAATGTTTAAATCTGTGAAAATGGTCTAAATATTGTATATTTGTGAAATCACAATAAATCCTGACAGCTTGTTTCAAACACAGAGTTTCTGAATACGGGCTGTGTGTATTTCCCTGTGGATTGAGCGTTTCATTACTTTCACAGTATTTATATAGAACTTAAACCTGCTTTAGAATATAAAAGCCATGAAAATGTCACTTTTTTGTATAATATGGGACCTTTAAGGTGTTGGTGGTCTACACAGTTTAGTCATCCTCCTCCTCTCTGGAGGCTGCTTCAGACCCATTTTTTAATCATATCTGACTTTTGATGACTTCAAACTTTTAAACACTCATCTGTGGCTGACCTTTGATGTGCTCGTTGACGACGCTCTCCAGCCGGTCCAGCCTCTCCATAATCCTCAGCGTCTCTCCTTTACTGTCCTCCTCCAACTTTCTGTCGACCTCCCCGCCGCTATCCGCAACTTTGGGACCCCCGTTGGCCACATAGTTGGTGATCCAGCCGACGTACAGGAGACACACGATGTTGGTCATGCCGCTCAGTATCACGCATGTCGACACCAAAGTTTTAGTTCTCCTTGAGCACAGCATCGCGACATCCCTCCATGGGCTTCCTGTGTTCCCAACGCGCGCAGGCAGGCAGGCAGGTGGATTGAGGAGGAGGAGAAGACGCACTCGACTAAATGTGTCCAAGTGGAGCGTTGCGATGCTGTGGAGTCAGTCCGCCTCTGCACGCTCGGGTCCCGGCTGAGACATAAATCCTCCGGAGGCTTTAAGCTTCCCGTAATAATAATAATACTACTATTTCTGTGGTATTTATTCCAACAAGGAGAGCCCCCGCTGAGCAGCCCGGAGAGTCGCGCTGCGCTCAGCCTGCAGAGCCGCCAGACGCAGCCGGTAGTCCTCACACAGGCCAATAGGAGGGGAGGGGCGGGCTCTGCTGGTACCACTGCCGCCCCCCCCACCCCCCACAGCTAGAGATACACAGGGGTGGGGGGACGCTTAGAAGCTGAAGTGCATCGATCCAAACAGTGATGGATAGGCGCGGTGAGGTAATGGCAGGGAAACAGGTGCGTTTTAGAGCAAAGATTGTAGGCTACTGACTTGAGTGTGTGTGTGTGTGTGTGCGTAAAATGTGTTTGTGATGTGCGTGCAGTTTTGTGAGTGTGTTCCAACACTGTAGATTCAGTTTCCAGGACTGTAGAACAATTATTAGAGGAGCCCTGTTATGCTGTGCATTTTTTTTTCTTTTTGCTTAAAGGTCCCATATTGTAAAAAGTGAGATTTTCATGTCTTTTATATTCTAAAGCAGGTTTAAAGGGACTGTTTGTAAGAATCATAAATTGCTTGTTAACAACGACACCTTTGGCCGTTAAGTCAACGAAAGTTAGCGTCTGGTTCGCGCTTGTGCTCGCTCTACATAGACGTGAACGAGCATCGCTCAAAACAGTGAGGCGACACACGTCAGCTAAAAGCACAATATCACTCTATATTTCAGCTGCTTGGCAGTAATGTTAGCTGACCAGACCAAGGTCTCTCCATGAATCAATGCTGATCCTAGTGTTGGCTTTTCCTGCCTCAGCCTCCCGACCGCGGCCGGAGGGAACAGGGGAGACACCGGAGTTTTGGTCGGAGACGATAACATTTCTCTCTGCGGAGCCCCGTCACTTCACAAGACACGGGAAACCTCTGTTGGTCTGGAGGAGCTGCAGCAGTTATTTCTGAACAAAC
>CAKAOH010024528.1:0-15207 GCA_916701665.1 Sebastiscus tertius | reverse complement strand
GAATAAAGTCTCACCTCCTCGTTAATAGAATAAAGTCTCACCTCCTCGTTAATAGAATAAAGTCTCACCACCTCGTTAATAGAATAAAGTCTCACCTCCTCGTTAATAGAATAAAGTCTCACCTCCTCGTTAATAGAATAAAGTCTCACCTCCTCGTTAATAGAATAAAGTCTCACCTCCTCGTTAATAGAATAAAGTCTCACCACCTCGTTAATAGAATAAAGTCTCACCTCCTCGTTAATAGAATAAAGTCTCACCTCCTCGTTAATAGAATAAAGTCTCACCTCCTCGTTAATAGAATAAAGTCTCACCTCCTCGTTAATAGAATAAAGTCTCACCACCTCGTTAATAGAATAAAGTCTCACCTCCTCGTTAATAGAATAAAGTCTCACCTCCTCGTCGGGGACGTGGGTCTCGTGACGACAGAATGGACAGCTGATGACGGACGGCGAGGACTCTCCTGAAAACCAATAAGGAGAGACACATGACACACTGGAGGATGTCAGAAAGATGTAATCAGCGTCACACTGGTCATACTGGTTAGCTGTGGATCTGATTGCCTGGATAGTATCTGTTGATTGGTTCGAGACAGAACTCAGTCCTGAAAAAACTTCACGAACAGTATGTAACAATTCAGAGGCTCTATTAGCAGAAATGGAATCTAATATTCATAACTATATTTTCATTAGTGTATAATCACCTGAAACTAAGAGTCGCTGTGTTTTCATTAGCTTAGAATGAGCTAGGGATGTACTGATTTATATTTGCCTTGTTGACTGCCATCGGCCTATCAGCAAATAAGATGACATTCGCTGATGGCAGTGATGTTTATCTGTTGTGTTGCATCGACTTTGTGCCGGCTTACTGTTGTGTTGTTTTTTTTGCGGTCGGTCTCAGAAACAGTAACCAGCTGCTGATTCGGAGAAGAAGCCACTGGCTGGACAGAACTCTGGCATGACGGTGGACTCGAGACTTTAGATGTCAAGTCCTCTTTTTCGTAATATCTGACCCAAGTTCACATCTAAAGTCCAAGTCAGGTCTTAAGTCATTAAGGACAAGTCTAAGTCAAGTAACAAATCGTCATTAGAAAATATTAAGTCATTCCAAGTCTTTCAGAGACGTGAGACATCCTTTTTGTGACCTCAGTCTGACTCGAGTTGAAGTCTATAGCTTCAGTCGATGACAGGGGAAGCCATCGACTAGTGAATCATTTCTTCACAGTTGATTCATGGGAAATAAGATGAGGAGCGCTTTTTCTTTCAAATCTCAAATCAAGTGAAGTCTTAGAGACTAGAGTACAAGTCTCAGGTCTACAGCTGTGGTTGGTGTCAAGGGAGACCATCGACCGACCTTGTTGATTCACGGTAGGCAAGTTGATGAGCCCCCCATGTCTCAGTAATCTTTACCTGACAGGTGAACTCACCCATGTCGACCATCTTCTTCAGACACTTGGCACAGACTCGGTGCAGACAGCCCAGCAGTTTGGGTTTGCGGCTGCGAGTGTCGTAACGGTTGTAGCAGATTTTACACTCGAGTTCCTCCAGAGTGTAAACCAGAGACTGAGCCCAGGTCTGCACCTGAAAACATGACAGCAAAGGGTTAATAACAGCTGAATGATCAGCGTCTCCATCTCCAAGAACTGAATCAAACTTTATTCAAATTCTCAGAACTTTATTTAAATTCTGGTTGAAGATCTAATAAAGTTTAGAGTTCAGATTTTCCTGATGGACCTGTTCTGATGTGATGATGTCAGGTGACACCGCAGTTAGGGCTGATGAGAAATCTCACCTTGGCCTCCATCTCCCGGCCAGGCTCCGCCTCCTTCAGCAGGCTCATTCTATTGGCTGTCGTCTTCACCTGAACCAGGAAACAGGGCCAGCGGTGGATGGAACTTAACTCAACCTGAGGCTGTCAGCCGACTGGAAGACAAACAAAAGTTAAAAAACACTTTTAAAAAAAACTTTAAAAGTACAGCGGAGTAAAACTACTCTTAACTATTCGTGTGAGTTCGGTACAGTGAAAAATACCAAATGCATCAGGATCTGTTTGTTTTCATTTCTTTAGAACAGACAGTAGTGCTAGTGTCAAAGACATACACGATCCTGCTGGGCACTGAGGTTACATTTTGCCCATTGGCAACTTTGGTAAACTATTTATTTATATCATTATAAAAATAAGGAACACTTCAAACATTTCTGTACGAACACTGAACACTCTCCCAAAAGGCAACAGGTCACAATAGGCTATTAAAGTGAAAAGCATCTCTTCTGCTATGAAACTGAAAATACTAAATTTGGGTTGCATTTACCTCGTCCCAGTGATCGGCACATCTCGGTGGTGCTGTTGAATGCGCGTTAGCATGTTGAATGTGTTTCCATTTATTCAAAGATGCTACAACGGTGGAGCAACGCCGACACACTGTCCTCATTTTATGCACAACACTCTCTCCGTTGCTGTTGTAGCTGACTGGGAACCCGCAAGCCGGTCTTCCAGCTCTGCTGTTTTATTTGCGCCCGCCATACATCAGACCGACACATACGGGTACTTCGCAAAAAGTTTAGGCCGCGCCCCCTTTTGGGGGAAAGAAAACCAAAGATCTCATAGACTACTATAATGTTAATGTATGACTGTATTACTGCAGCAGCCTCCCGCTCAAACTAATGTTAGCTAGTCATGCTAGTCACTGTCACCAGCATCATTTAGCCATTTAGGTTACACTGACAGTGAATATTCATGTATAGTATGAGCCTCAGATCTCAGTGTGAAAGCCTCAGTTAACCGGCTACACAACAGCTTTCCATCATTTTCTCTCCTGTGACAGCGACTTTCTTTCCCCCAAAAGGGAGCGCAGCCTCGGCGATGACACCATGCTGGTCTGGTCTATAGCTTGGAGCCATGAAGCCTTGCTGGTCTGGGTTATAGCTTGGAGCCATGAAGCCTTGCTGGTCTGGGTTATAGCTTGGAGCCATGAAGCCATGCTGGTCTGGTCCATAGCTAGGAGCCATAAAGCCATGATGGTCTGGTCTATAGCTTGGAGACATAAAGACCCTCTATTATTCTTTTTTAGGACACGGCAGGGGAACAAATCGGAGATCAGTGTTTTGGGATTTATTGTTGGGGCAACCAACTACACAGCAACTTTTCAGCATAGCGTTATTACCATTACCGGTTTGTTTAAAGGTAAAGGTTTGGAGACATGTTTCACTGTTTTTCTCTTTTACCGTCTATGAGGGACATGGGATTGGTTTCCCCCAAAAGGGGGCGTGGCTATCCGAGCCTACTCTGGATGACGTATTGCCGGTCTGATGTATAGTGTGACTGACTCACACGCGACTCAGTTTGTTGTGCTAACCTCGGCACATGTTGCAAACGGCGCTTGTGAACTTTGGTTCAGCATTACGTGCATCAATCTTACCGTGTATTCTGCGTAAAGCTGCGTGCACTGAACCGTGACCCCGCACTGTAATGGTTCGGCACCAATACACGAACCGTTACAGCCATATTCTTACTGAAGTGTTGTCTGATTGGTCGGCCTTTCTCTACACAGCAACAGCAGCAGGTACCTACCTGACTCCAGATCAGCCGATCAGTCTGACAGTCTGAGAGGACACCCATCTAGAGAGACAGAGACAGACAGGTCTTGTCACAAAAATGAGAATAGCTAGTCCACCTTAAAAGCCGGTCCATCTTAAGAGCCCGAGCCAAAATTGTGGCTGACTTCAGGGCTTAAACCCTTCACTTTAATCAGCAGCAGGTGGAAAGCAAGACACGGGAGCATGTATTCACCTACAAATAGCCTGAACTGTACACACACTGCACTAATACATTCATAGCTGTAACGTTACCGCTAACTTCATACTCCCTCACTCCCTCTCTCTTTGTCTCTCGACCGCACACTCGCTAATGTTACGCTGCACACAACGGGTGTGATGGAAATTGTGGTATTAAAGGTTCACATGCATGTAATCTGAATGAAATGTAATCTTATAGTTTTGCTTTAAGAAACAGATGTTGTAAGATTTAAAATTAAATTACGGCTGTCAATCGATTAAAATATTTAATCGTGATTAATCGTAAATTAATCTCACATTTTTTTATCTGTTCGAAATGTACCTTAAAGGGAATTTTGTCAAGTATTTAATACTCTTATCAACATGGGAGTGGACAAATATACTTGCTTTATGCAAATGTATGTATATATTTGTTATTGGAAATCAATTAACAACACAAAACAATGACAGATATTGTCCAGAAACCCTCACAGGTACTGCATTTAGCATAAAACATATGCTTAAATCATAACATGGCAAACTGCAGCCCAACAGGCAACAACAGCTGTCAGTGTGTCAGTGTGCTGATTTGACTATGACTTGCCCCAAACTGCATGTGATTATCATAAAGTGGGCATGTCTGTAAAGGGGAGACTCGTGGGTACCCAGAGAACCCATTTTCATTCACATATCTTGAGGTCAGAGGTCAAGGGACTAGTGTTGTACGGTATACCGATACTAGAAGGGTATACCCTGCTGTTAAAAACGGTACGATACCCTGTTTTATTAGTACCGATACTTTAAGAATTACAGTGTTTTAATACGAGCCGTGAGTTGAGTTGAAGTGCGATTGCGGGTTAGTGTGGGTGTGCAGCGCACTGCTTTAGAGGACGCCATTAGGATTGGGATCCCGCGGGAGCAGGCGGTCAAAAAATAAACTATAGTGATAACCAGAAGGATGGAGTCAACAAGTGAAGTGGAAAAGAAGATTAAAGCAGGTCATGAACCCCTCGCCAGCTGCACAGTCTTGCTCTGAGCTGGTGTCTCTATCAGCAGAACTCCCTTAAAAAAACAAGGAAAATAACAGTGCGGCTCTAATTACCGATCAAATGTACTGACAAAATTAGATTCGCCATCTTTTCTGAATCTGTCCAAGCATCTCCTGTAATTCGGCAAACAAATAATCCACCAAAAAGCACATGTTAAAGTACTATTTTACCTTGTGTCTGTACGTGAAATGGACGGAGAAGAAAAGCAGTCCGGTGAGAGTGACTCTTCTCTCTCTTCACACCACTGTGCAGCCGGTGAGCAGGTCATGACCTGCTTTAATCTTCTTTTCAACTTCACTTGTTGACTCCATCCTTCTGGTTATCACTACAGGTTATTTTTTTTGACCGCCTGCTCCCACGGGATCCCAATCCCAATGGTGTCCTCTAAAGCAGAGCGCTGCACACACGCACTGCCCCGCTGACGCATTTCGACGGAACTCACGGCTCGTATTAAAACACTGTCATTCTTAAAGTATCGGTACTAATAAAACGGGGTATCGTACCGTTTTTAACGGCAGGGTATCGCGATACCTTTCTAGTATCGGTATACCGTACAACACTAGTGCCGACACATCAGTGGGCTGAACGGAGATGGTGTTTGGGTGGTGGTAGCAGACTAGCAGTTGAATACAATTATGTGGTAAACTGCTTTTGTACATTGAAGAAGACTAAACCCAAAACACTCAGTCGCCATCTTTCTGAGCTCAGCAGCCTGTTACGCCATAGAGAGCGACCTCTGGTGGCGCGTGCTGTACTCTACAATACATCACATCAATACAGCATCATAGAAAGCACAGCGTCTGTATTAATGACGGTACTGACATTCATGCTGTCAGGATTTCTAATTACCCTTGTATACCGTAATACCTGCCAAACCTAGAAACCGAACGGTTCGGGACGAATACACCGTCACTTTATATATTTACTATTTATCTTGTCTGGTTTATTGTTGATGTTAATTTATGGAGCAGCATCACACACACACACACACACACACACACACACTGGTGTATTTATAGACTGCAGCTGTTATGTAACTGGGGGAGGGGACACTGGGGATGCTGAAGTTACTATGGCAACAGCTTTACCTGCGCCTGAACCTCAGATGAGCCAATCAGATGAGTCAGATGTGATCACATGTTGGTGAACAGAAACAGTGTGATCAGCTGATTCACTGACTGATCAGAGCAGAGAGGATGATTTTAGTCCCTCAGTTTGGATTGACTGCAGACCAGACTCCACTCAAATATATGAAGATTTACTGGCAGCAGTAAAACAAATAGAAAGTATCTGAAGCTTTTTATTTTGATTTATTCTCCACTGTATCTTTATTACTTTGAAGTCTTCAGGTGTTTAATGTATTTCGTTTGAATCTTAGCTGTAGAGGTCGTTAGAGGCATAAACATTTCAAACAGGTGCCAACACCTGGAGGCTATTTTTAGGCCTCAGTCACAAGAACATGATGTCACTATTCTTCATCCCACCTAATAAGCTCTGATTAGTTGAATATGTTTCCAACAGCGGAAAGATCTGCTCTGTAATGATGTAATGAGACCTCAGGTCAGTCTGTCTCCTGCAGGACTCTGTAATGATGCTCAGAGACAAACAGACCTCAGGTCAGTCTGTCTCCTGCAGGACTCCTCTGGTCTGAGATCTCTCCATATTTCTTGCATGTGTCACTTTATTAATTGTCCTCCATTTTGTACGAGTGTCTATCAACATGAACGCTGTCTGGTAACAATCCAACAATGTGCTGCTTCAAATGTTTGATGTGTAAATGACAGTCATGTGACTCAGCTGTCATTGATGTCACTGTACTGTGTAGTAAACGGTGTACTACAGTGTAGTGTAGGCCTACTGTGTACTGTCTACTACAGAGGGCCTGCTGTAGAGGGAGCAGAGAACCAGACGGGTTCTAACAGAACCTTCAGCTGAAGGCTGTGACATTACTCAAGTAGAGCTGCAAAATTCTGGGAATATCCAGGGTGGAAACTTCCCATGGGACAGCTCAGGCTGTATTTACTATATCATAAACAGACATAATCCAGTAATTTAACAAATAAATCCATTAATTTGTCAAAAACATACAATGTTAAATGTGAGTTAGCTAGCTAGCAAGTTAACTAATGGGGGAAAGGCACTCCGACAATGTGGGCTGTGTGCAAACTTAGGGTTTAAAGTGAACAAGTAATTTATAAATTACTGTAAATGTTTTATAATAAGGGATGAATGGAAATAGATTTTTAATAAACTACTAATAATTACTTTAATAATTGATTAAAACTCTTTGACTCTTTGAGAATAATCTGTACATGTGCTGGAAGAGTGGTGCTGAATGCAATGCAGGTTACAATTCAATTATATGGGCACACTTTTAACCAAAACATGCCATAAGACCTAGTATTAGGGATGCATGATATATATATTATGTAATATTACGATAATTAAATTACAGCCAATAAATAGAGCTGATAATAAGAAGCCAAATTGCTTTCATTGACTTAACAAGCACAGCATCTACAGACTTTGATACAGTACGTGGCATTATGCACTTTTAAAGTTGGTTTGCGATTCCACCAATAAACACACAAGAAGAAGAACAGCACGCTGACAAAGAACGTATATTGATAAGAAGTGAAAGTCAATTGTTCGTTCCATTGCAACATCAACGCCCACAGGAGTACTTCACTAGAAAAATAAATAAATTAACATTTGAAGAGTCAGAACTATTCTTTGTTTTTGTTGTGTTAACATTAGTGATGTCAGTTATGGAATATTAAATCCTCCATCTTTGCTCACTACATCTAAGCCGTTCTTCCTCAGGTGTGCATGCCATAAACTGCAGGTTATAAACTTCTTTTTAAAATATAAAAATGTGAGATTATCAGTTATCTTATCGGTATATTAGTATTGTTTTTTAGTATTTATTTCCCCCCAAATAAGTTCACAATTAAAAGTTGTGTTTTTTATATTAAAATTGTGGAAAATTCCAATATTCCTGAGCTTACCTTCATTTTCTGACCCTTAGTCTGTGACATCATTCCTAAGGCTGTGACATGACAGACCTTAGACCTTACAGAGAACCCCTAGTACTGTTAGCACTGTTCCCACATTCCCTTATTTAATTTTTTTTGTTTGTTTTGTTTTTTTGTTTTTCTTCTCTCTTCATCCACACTCTTATGCACTGTATGCCAATTTCCCTTGTAGTTGTATTGTAATGTAAATTTCGCAATAAAAACAATTAAAAAAAAAAATCAAAGTGTTCTTGGGCAAGACACTAAATTTTTTTTGTTGCTAAATAAAGTTTTGTGTAAAAAAAATAATTAAGGCTGTCACCTCATTACTAAGGCTGTGACATCATTACTAAGGCTGTGACATCACTCCTAAGCTTGTGACATCATTACTAAGCCTGTGACATCATTACTAAGCCTGTGACATCATTACTAAGCCTGTGACATCACTCCTAAGCCTGTGACATCACTACTAAGGCTGTTACATCACTCCTGAGGCTGTGACATCATTACTAAGGCTGTGACATCACGACTAAGGCTGTGACATCACTCCTGAGGCTGTGACATCACTACTAAGGCTGTGACATCACTCCTGAGGCTGTGACATCACTACTACGGCTGTGACCCCATTGGTGGAGAGCTGTAAATGTTGACAGTGACGTGTTGCTGCTCACCTGCTGGATGATGGAGGCTGAGTTGACGTTGCTTTAGATGTAGTAGCAGGTTGAGTTGCTGTCGTGTCCCACTGAGGCAACACAGTGATGATTAAACATCCACACTCTGGTTGCTAGTTGCTGTAGTTTCCCTCAGGCTGAAGCAACATGGTGGTTGTTAGACAACAACAACAGTTTATTTATTTACAAGTTGCTGCACGTTGCTGTATTGGTAGTTGCTGTATTTGTAGTTGCTGTATTTGTAGTTGCTGTAGTCCTTGAAGGTGGAAGCAATATGTGGTTATTAAACATCAGCCGGCTGTAGTTGTTGTTGTATTCTCCCTTTAAGTTGCAGCAACACTGCAGCTGTGGACCACCAGTGGCCTGGTTGCTTTATAGATAGTTGCTGTAGGTTGTGTTGCGGTCGCTCTGGTTGCTGTAGTTGCTGTAGTCTCTGTCAGGTTGAAGCAACATGGTCGTCATCAAACATCAACAGTGTGGTTGTTGGTTGATGGTCGCTGCAGGTGCAGGTGCTGCTGGTGGGTCTAGTCGGTCTGGTTGCTGGAGGTCTGTAGTCTCCGTCCGACTGAAGCAGCGCTGCAGCAACAGTCTGGTTGCTGTGGCTGTTGTTGCTGTAGTTGCTGTGGTTGCCGTGGTGTCTCCGGTTGAAGCAACACTGCGGTAGTTGCCCGTCATCAGTCTCATTAACAGTCCGCGGTCGTCGCGCTCCTCCTCCTCCGCAGCAGCAGCGGGGAGGCTACCGGGCTAACCGGGGTTCCGCCGGTGTCTCTGCTCTGGTCGCTGGCTGCCGGTTGCCAGTGGTCGGTCGCTGACCGGGGCTGGTCTCGGTGTCTCGGTGACTCACCGTCTCTCCTCCGTCTCTCTGCTGCTCACTGCGGCGCGCGGCCGGCGGCGGGAGCCCGGGTTACCATGGCAACCGGCCCGCAGCGGGATGATGGGAAATTTCCGACCGATGATGAAGAGCAGAGAGGATCAATAACCTGATCAATAACCTGATCAGTTGACATGTAAACACACTGATCTGTTTATCAAACTGACAATGAATCTGTTTTGTTTTATTTTATATTTATAGTATATAAAAAAAACATACCTGCTCACCTGAGAAGAACCATTATTCATAGAAAATAAAAATATATTTAATGTTTATTTACAGTAAGTAGGCTTTTCTCCTTTATATTTTATATTGTATTCTCCTTTAAATATTTTTTTATTGTATTATCTTTTCAATAGCACCTATGGGATTGTCACAATCTAATTTCGTTGTACTACACAATGACAATAAAGGGCTTGAGAAAAGAAAGACACCAGAGTGTGACATCATCAAAGAGAAACAGTATCATAATACAAATAAATGATCAGAAAGTGTGAAAACATATTCTAAAGTTTATCTGAAGTTGTATAAATAAATAAATATTTCAACTGGATATGATCTGTTTCAATTTTTTTTAGTTTGTAAAGCGACTATTAAATTTGTAAAATTATTTTATATTATGTTTATTGTTTTATATATCATTTTATAATTAATATGCTAAAAGACACCAGAGCGTGACATCATCAAAGAAAAACAGGTATAATACAAATAAATTATCAGAAAATGTGAAAACATATTCTAAAGTTTATCTGAAGTTGTATAAATTACTAAATAAATAAATAAATATTTCAATTGGATATGATCTGTTTCTATTTTTTTAGTTTGTAAAGCGACTATTAAATTTGTAAAATGATTTTATATTATGCTTATTGTTTTATATATCATTTTATAATTAATAATGTATATTTTTTTGAAGCGCCGTGCTCCTTATATCTTATTACTGTTGTAATTGTTGTATCTTATTAGCTGTAGTTTCATATTTCAAGGAATTATATCACATTTGGTTTCATTTTTCCAAAATAAAAAGGAAGAACTTTGCTTCAGTGGAGCTTCATGTTTAGCTCAATTTATATTTTAGACTGAGAAGATTTATGAGTTATGAAATGAAAACAAAGAAAACGGTGTTCTGTGCACTTTATTACTGTAATAAAACCCAATTGTTTATCTTGTGTTTATTTTATTTCCTTGTATGTTGTGCATTTAAGTTATTTGTACTTACACTGTTTCTATTGCTGTTAATGTAGTTCTCCTTTTCTGACATGGGCCATAACTGTTTGTGGACAATTTAAAGATAGTCTTAATAAATAATGTTTCTCATTTGATTAACTATAAGAGTAAAGTATACATTGCTGCATATATCAATATTGATCAAAGTCAGCGGAACTGTAGTTTCGGCTGCAGGCCGGGTTGTGTTTCCTTTGTCCAGGTAGGAACCATCGGTAGGAACACTTCCGCTGCGGTACGTCACTTCCTGTGAATCTTTGATAAAGACGGGCCTGGCGGCATCTCCGCGGGTCAATTTTTTGGGTTTGTTCGGTGAATCCGTCCGGAATCGGAGCCATCAGAACCGCAGACATGGTGAGTGTTTACCGGGCAGGTTGTCCACTGGCTGCCGGTCCCTTAGGTCACCGAATTTATACAGAATTTATACAGAATTTACCGGTTTTATTATAAGAATGGCGGGAGTTTGAATGAACGTCGGCTGAACGTTAGTGCAGCACCGCGCCGAGTCAAGAGCTGTTAAAATCATCAGAAACACCATCAATAATCAGTTAATCTTCAGTGTGAACCGGTTTGGTCCGTTAACGGGCTTCTGTGTGACGAACAGCCGGTGATTTACCGGGACCGGTCGCGGTGTTTGTTAGCTGTTAGCTGCTAACGGTAGCTCCCTGGTGTTGTGATTACCATGATATCATGAAGAATGAAATGTGACCATGCTCATTCTAGAGCTTCAGTTTAACTGTAACGTTACATATATACCGGATAACCTTTGTTCACACCGGAGAGACTAACGTGCACTAACGTTACCGGGTCGTATGGTTACACTGAGCTAATGAAGCTACGAGCAAACCATGAAGTTGTTTAACGTTAGTTTAAGGATTCTCCGTCCGCACGTGTCGATATGAATGTAACCAATAATCAATAAGTATTGATCCGCTGGGTCCATTGTAGTTAAACTTTGTCCCTCAGAGTCTATATTGATCTGTAACACTATAAAGGAGCAATGTATAACATATCAGGGGATCTATTTGCAGAATTGTATATAACATTCATAACTATATTTTCATTAGTGTTTAATCAGCTGATACCAATAATTGTTTTAATTGTTATCCTGCATTGAGTCCTTCATACTAGGGGGTGGGTTCTCTTCAAGGAGTCCACCATGTTGCTCCGCCATGTTTCTACAGTAGCCCAGAAGGGACAAATCAAACACTGACTAGAAAGAGACTTTCATGTTTTTACTGAGGATGTTCATAATTAACCGTTAACCAACGTTAAGCATTTTAACCGATTGACGCTATCGGTTAAAACGGTTAAAATAAATATTTATAATTAATTAAAAAGCTGAGCGGCTCGTCACTTTAAGGAGAAAAGCTGGTCAACCTTAAGAGCACACCTTAAGACACGAAGCCGGAGTTGCAGGATATAGGAAGTTGGCCCCGGCCTACGGCTGGCGTGGGGCTCACTTGAGCGCAGCGGAGGACCAGTAGTTTCGTGGCATTTATTCAGCAACAGATAAACTGTACACACACTGCTACACCTATGTTCACAGCTATAACGCCACCAACAACCTCACACTCATCTCCAACATATACACACACACACACACACACACACACACACGGACAGTCGTTAAAGTTACGTTGCGCTGACAGACTGAATATGTGTGGCGGCGGCAGCGAGCAAGAAGTCTCCGGCAATGCTAGAGCTGCTAACATAGTACAAATACACACACTGATTATCAGGCAATCGCTATTGTTAATCCGGACAGACAGTGTCGTTATGCCGGGTAGACACACAGCGGACGTGAGGCACAAATCTTGTTGGTTAACGGTTAATAATCTGTTAACGAGAGTCGGTTATCGGTTAAGAGAACAGTCATGCTAACAATCACAGTAATGATCACTTCTGTTCAAATACACAAACCAGCAGCAGCATCTGAGACGCATTCGGACACGACAAAATGTAGCAAATCGTTTATTTAAATGGAAACAATGGTACATTGAACACTAGGGGTGTAACGATTTTTTATAACGTTTTTATAATGATACGATACGTATCAATTTCCATGGTTCGATACGATTCAAGGACGATATTTGGCTCATCTAGAGCGATACAATACGATTCAGTGCCTTGAAATCAATACAGTAACTTTTTTTTTTGCCAAAAATTCAGTCAGTGTGACTGTGAAATAAATATCTGATACTGGACGGTGCAGGTCAGGATTCCTCAAAAGTTTTCTTGTAAGGGAATCAGGGATAAATTAATTATGGATATAAACAAGTAAACAACGATTAATGGCAAATACATACAGCTTTTATTTGAATTAATAAAAAGTGTAACTTCAGGACCTGCTGATTCAGTTCTCAAGATACACGGCAGTGCAATAATTAACAAAAAATATAATAAACTAACTTTTATTCAAGTTAAATTAACAGTAGATTAACCTGCTGCTACTTTTTTCAGTTTCAATATAAATGCGAGAGCAATGGTACAGTGATCAACCGCTGATAGTGTACAAACAGCTTGGGACAGAATCATTCCTCTACAAACGCTGTTTAAATAATTATCTTAAAGTAATCAAGTAGTCCACCTACAGTGTTCATTTGGGGTCTTTTCATACATGAAAACATACAGGAAAACATTTTAAAACTGTTGGACTAATGTTAGTTGAATTTCTGTTTAGTTTTTTACTTTGCTCCCGTGTTAATTGGCCTCGCCAAACGTCTGCTTTCCAGTTGGATACGTAAGGCTGATGCTACGTGCACATTGATATCATGACGGGAAAAGAAGTAATTTTCACTGAATGAGAAACAAAAGCGCACGGGGGAAAGTGCCTGTAGGTGAAGCCGCCCACGTCAAGTGGATTGATTACACATCATCACGTAATGCTCCCAAAATGAAACTC
Source organism: Sebastiscus tertius (assembly GCA_916701665.1). NCBI lineage: Eukaryota > Metazoa > Chordata > Actinopteri > Perciformes > Sebastidae > Sebastiscus > Sebastiscus tertius. The sequence continues at coordinate 1,703 of CAKAOH010024528.1, read as the reverse complement.
TGCCGACCGGCTCCTCTGCACTGCAGCTCATGGAGACCAGTGCCTGTCTCACTTCACGCCGCTTCGGAGTGAGAGAACGAGGAGTCCCGGCAAAGCAAGCCAGCCAAGCGGGCGCATGTCGATGACGTTAATGTTATACACAGGGAGAGTGAACCAGAGTAACGTTTAACATTTCTTTACTAATAAAAGTGCTAAAAAATACATCCAAACCTCAAAGCCCGCTTCACACCGCTTCGAGGAAACATTTCGTTCAACCTGGAAACCGTAGCCAAACAGTGCACACCGTTTTCAGATTGAATGTGCCCCTGATGTAGGAACAGTGTGTGGTGGTGTTGATGTCCTAGTAATATCTATCTCTGAATGTTTCTCAGACGGTGGGTAAGAGCAGCAAGATGCTGCAGCACATTGACTTCAGGATGAGGTGCATCCTGCAGGACGGGCGAATCTTCATCGGCACCTTCAAGGCCTTCGACAAACACATGAATCTGATTCTGTGTGACTGTGACGAGTTCAGGAAGATCAAGTAGGTCCAACATTTCAAGTCAAAGGTCAACAGAATTCTGGGTCCTCCAGCTGATCAGCACCTTCCAGGGTTTTTCCTACCAATATACGGCTTAGGTGCTCAGACACTAGTGGTCGTTGGTCCATAACTTCCGATATAAATATATACACAACAATATGCCAGAATGTGTCATAGTGATCAGTGTCGGTTCAGCTGGTTGCCAGAAAAGCAAACCTTGTAGACTGGACCGGCAAAACCGTTATTCATAGTCATTGTTAAAAGAAATTCAATGACAATGACCTGAAAATATTAGGTAAGTGTGACCTCTGGTCAGCACTGAGGCATGCTGGATAATGAATGCGTTTTTGTCGTCCTTCAGGCCGAAGAACTCAAAGCAGCCGGAGCGAGAGGAGAAGAGGGTTCTGGGTCTGGTCCTGCTGAGGGGGGAGAACCTGGTCTCTATGACCGTTGAGGGCCCGCCCCCTAAAGATGTAAGTGGAACCCTGCAGCCAATAGGAGACAGACCTGTGGTGATGTCATCAGAACTGTTATGTAAAAACCATAGACTGTAGTATATAAAGATGGACAACATGTCAGCTCCCCAAAAGTGAAGCCAAAACCTCTGGCTCGCCCCCTAGTGGCTGGCTGCAGTACAGGGGCCACAATAAAAAGTCAAAGTACACGTCATACATTTTTCACAAAGATGGTTTCTGACATTTTAGATAGTTCTTATCACACTAATGTTTGTTCAAGTGTTAATTTTTTCTGATAAGTTTGGTTTTAATTAGTTATTTGATGCCATAAAAAGGTGGTGTGACGTCCTGATTGGCAGCTGTGATTGACAGCTGCTCTGAGTGAAGTAGTTGCAGCCGGAGGCTCGTGAATTGTACAAAAGAGATGTAACTTTTAAATTTCCATAACGTCACCAGTCTGTGTAATGGAACATGTGGTAATTTGATCATAAGATAGATAGATACTATGGTTAGATGTTGTCTTTCTAGCCACCTAGCTGCTACATTAGCACCATGGTCGCCTTTACCGCGGTGCTAACGTAGCAGCTAGGTGCCTCACGCTAGCAAGCTGCGGCCATGCTCGGCTCGTGATTGGCTCAGGTGTGTGTGTGGGCGGGACCTCAATTGCGTGGCTCCAGCCCCCCCCCGCCCCCCCCCGTTCACTACTGCTCTAAATTATGTCAAAAGCA